>RYFJ01003290.1:0-133444 GCA_003991445.1 Oryza meyeriana var. granulata
GATGAATTGGCTTTCACATTACTGAAGCCGAGTCCCGTCCAATCTTTCTATGACTCGTAAAACAATTTCAGAAATCGCCGCCCAGAAGTGGGTTTGTTCCAGATTGTGAGCGCGTTGTGGCGAGCAGCTAGATCTCTGAAGCCTTCGTCGATTGAGATTCGGTGATGAGACTGGGAAGGCGACAGGGGCCTCTCCGGACTTGCAGAAGATGATGCTAGTTGCAGTAGACAAATGAGAGGGCGCCTCCTTGATCTTCTCAATACAGCTGGGGGTAAAATATTCAGGCCGTTTCAGGAATCAGGACTACGGTATGGCCATGGAGGCGTCAGAAAGTGATAGTAAATAATTGTAGATGGTTAGTAGTGATAAATAGAGGGTGACCTAACAGGATAAACAACTTTAAGTGATTAAAAGATTACAAGATTTGAATAGTGTTTGTTAATTAATCATGGGATGTGTGTCCAGTGCACAAAGCACCATTTGAGACGTTCCGTTTGTGATGAATAACCTATGTGAAAACCTGCCCTCTGTTCTATTTTAAGATGAAAGATACACATTTAGTCTCTTAGTATAATTGAACCAGCCATGATCTCTCCGTGATTAGAGGATAAATTGATATCTAGTGTACAAGCACTTTGCAGATATGCACAAGTTTTGGTACTTGTTTATTTCGTAGCCTAATCAATAACTTTTAGGGCTTTTTCGGAACACACAAATTTTATAGAATTATTGAAGAGTTTATCCTTTTATGTCACCCTCCTAATTTGGTACTTTACAGAAATTTTCAGGGCGCACTTCTTCGGCGACCCCACCGAGGTCGCGCGCCCCTCGTCCCCGATATCGGCGCGACGCCCGTCTCTCCATCCGAACTCCCCTGCTATCGATCTGTTTAATTAGAGGAGAAAGGGCATATGTCTCCACCCACCGGTGTAAAAAAAAAAAAAAGAGAAAAAGAAAAAAAAAACACCCTAACACGATTGTATCGATCTTGTAGGACGAAAAAAAAGAGCGCGTGTGTCCGTTCCCACCGTGTGAAACGAGAAAAAAAAAAGAAAGAGAAAAGAACGAAAAGAAATTAAAACAAAATAATAAGCCCTATAAGAATTGAACTCAAGACCTCTCATCCAATCCAGATCCATATGCATACTAACCAATATACTTTAGCTTGTTACTAAATTAGACAACCTTGTTTAATTGCTAGCTTACTATCATTGTTACTATGACTCGCAGTAGCATCACTAAATAAAATATAGGAACACCTTATCTAGCAAGCAGTAGCAGATACCAAATCTATTGCCGTAGTAACACGGGATGATTAGCACTAACAGTGTGACATGAACAATAAAAAAAGTACATACTCTACTTACTATTATAGTTATTAGGACCGGATTGGCGGTCCGAATGGAAATACTGAAACCAGAGCTCTCATCAGTTTGGTTCAATTAAAAGACCATTTGTGCAATCGACCCGATAAAAATGGAATGAATCGGCTGTTTTTTATTGAACCGCTAAAAACCAAGGCTCACTGGGTTTGAACCCACAACCTAGATTCCAACCACTAAGCTATGCTTCTTTGTGTGATTTTGCTACCCAACCTAACATATTTGAAGCGTATTGAGCCAATTGTCTAACCGGTTGAACCAAACAAATCGTGAACCGAGGCCTTGGCCGGTTCAATGTCTGGTCTGGTTCTAATAATTATGCTTACTATTGCTACATATATATGCAGTAAGGTCATGTAATAAATATAGTAATGACATGCCTAATAAGTAGTAACGGATTGGGCATCACGCCTGTTTCTGCGTATTGTACCAGTCGTTATGCAAACAACCACATATATGTTTCTGCTTGCCAACGTGAACCCGGCCTTGCCTCCCTCTATCATCCTTGCATGACGCTCGTCCCCAGAGCTGACCACCCTCAACTCCACGAGAAAACTGAGCAGGTTTCTCCCTCCCTAAGAACTGAGTCGACTCTCACCCATCCCAAACAAAACTGGCTACCTCCCTCGCTCCACGAGAAAATAGAGCCGGTTTCCCTCCCTCCCTAAAAAAATCGTGATGGCTCCCACCATCCCTAAGAAAACCGGCTCCGCCCTTTTTGCAAAAAGACCGGCCAGGTCTGTCTCTCTCCGTGAGGAGAAAATCCATGACCTCCATATTAAGAGAACATTATGCTAACCAACTAAGTCTAGGAAATTTGATGTCTAATGCTTATCACTTATTCTTTAGAAACAACACAATAGATTAATTGTAGCCTTCTTCTCTAGCACCATGAAAGATGTGGAAACAATAATATTTGTTAGTGCAGAACTTATAGGTTGTTACTTTGCTCTTGGAGTAACGTCATCATGGAATTGCAGTAACAACTATGTTACTATGAAACTTCAGTACTACACTCTTGCACATACGTCGTGATGGAACTGTAGTAATACGGAACATGTGGTAGTAACAGTAATGCTATAGTATTACTGCATGTGTAGAGTTAAACTTCAAAATTTCCATCATTTGAAGAGCAATATCTCTCACATCACATATTATTCTTTTAAACAGTTTCATCATGATGCTAGAAAAAAGTGCTTAACAGGTGTAGATACGTTATGACTTTATTTTGATGTTGTTAGTGCAAGAAGGCACACGTGTTACACATGATGGTTGTCATGTTACTGTGCTTTTCTTCAGGACAGGGATGGTAGATAGTGGGAGATGGAGGGTAAGTTAGGACGTGCTTTGACCGATGTGGACTGAGTTGGTTCGCTTTGACCAGCTTTTGACTGAGGTTTAGGACCTTAGATTGGTGGTGGGAGGTGGGTTTGGGCTTTGGGAGGAGAGGGGGGGGGGTGTGTGTGTGAATAGTAGTTCCCAATTGAAGAATATAAATTAATTACAATTCGGAAAAAATTGGTGGGAATATTTTTCCCAATTGGCGGGAAATATATAATTTTCAAAATTTCCTACAGGCGGTCTACCACTTAGAGCCGACTAGAGATGTCCAAATGGGCCGTGCCCCGTCGGGCCGGCCCTGGCACGGTGCTACAGTAACCGTGCCCGGCCCGGCCCGGCACGGTTGGCCGTGGGCCGTGCCGGCCACGGCCGAGTAGCCGTGCCGTGCCTGGGCCGGCGGTGCGGCACGGCGGGCTGGCACGGCACGGCCCGTGACTTAATGTAGCGGCCCGACCGGGCACTGGGCACGGGCACGGGCACGGGAACTGGGCACGGGGTGGGGGCGCGGGCACGGGCACGGCAAGGGGCTGTGGGGCACGGGCAACGGCAAAGAGGCGCGGGCACGGGGCACGAGCCGGGCACGGGCTCGCGCAGGCGGGATGGCGGCGGACGGCAGCCTCGGGGGCGGCGCGCAGGCGGAGGGCGACGGCGGAGGCCCGGGGAGCGCTCGCGGGAGGCGCGGCGGAGGGGCGGAGGAGGCCGAGGCGGCGGAGGAGGCGGAGGAGCCGAGGAGGCCGACGCGGCGGGAGGAGGCGGAGGAGCCGAGGAGGCCGGGAGGAGGCCGAGGCGGCGGCAGGCGGTGGAGGGGGCGGCGCGCAGGCGGGGAGGCGGCGGCGGAGGCCGGGGAGGCGCTCGCGGAGGCGGCGGCGGAGGGGCGAGGAGGCCGAGGCGGCGGCAGGCGGTGGAGGGGGGCGGCGCGCAGGCGGGGAGACGGCGGCGGAGGCGGCGGCAAGGCGGCCGAGCCCGGGGACGCCGGACGCGCGGCTGGCAGGCGTCGGCGGACCGGCCGGCCCGTCACGGTGGGCCGCCGACGAGCCGTGCCGGCACGGCACGGCCCACGACCTCGGCGTGCCGTGCCTGGGCCGGGGGGGAGGCACGCGGGCCGGCACGGCACGGCCCGCTACAGGAACCGTGCCTACACGGGCCGTGCCGCATAGTGCCGTGCCACTATCGTGCTAGGGCCGGGCCGGGCCGGGCGGCCCGTTTGGCCACCTATAGAGCCGACTACCTTTGGAAAAAGTTTCCACGGTCGGGCTTCTTAAACATCCCGCCTGTGGAAATGATTTATGCAGGCGGGCCAATTAACGCGCTTGGCTGCATAAAGGCATTTACACATGTGGGTAGTTTAGCTGACTATGGAAATTGGCCATTGGCGCCTCCGAAAATGCATTTTGTCTGCCGGCACAAATGGTTTTTTAGTAGTGCAATCGAGCTCTGGATATTGAATACAACAATGTGTGAAACACATCAGATGTAGAGGCTGGATTGATTTATATTATGAAGTGTGAAAATATGCTTCATAGTTTTTCTTTGTACGTAAGAAAGGAACATGAAAATTGTTTGTGTTTTCTTAAAGACGAGTATTAACATTTTGGCTATTTTTGTTATACAACCCCTCTGCTACGTGCGTGGTCTAAATGGGTTGTTTACTGTGAATTAAAAGAGAGACACAGACATATGAGGGTGAGAGTCATTCATTCATTCTTTTGCCTAGCATTAGTGTACAATCCATCACCTCCTCCCCTCTATTTATAGGCATAGCCTCATCCACCTTCCATATTCAGTGATACCCCATTGATGTTTATGCTCGACAATAGTGAAATTAGGGTTATGCGTTGGATCTAGTGTGGCCCCGTCGGATTGTATTGCTCTGTTGGTTGCGTCTATTCTATTGCTTCTTTGTCGTAGTTGTTGTCCCTTGATCGAGATCCCTACTCCCCTTATATACCACGGGGAAAGGTTACATATTAGGTAACTAGTCCGAATATGACTGTCTGGACCTCAAATAAGACCCTCTGTGTATACTGTGCTAGACTTGGATCATGCTAGCACACAATTACAAAAATAATATCACAGCTAACATCATGAACAAACAACTAGCTGCAATTACAAATTCAGATACCTCTGAATCCAGTTGATCCGGCAGTACCGGCCAGATTGTGTCTAGCAACATTCCTGAGGGCAAATATTAGGCTTGTGTCAGTGCAGGTCATTGTAAAAGGGGCACGCAAATATTATGATAAATGTAGTTTAATTAATGAAACGAACTAGGGTTGACAAGGATCGGATCCCAGCTCTGCAGCACATCGTTGGAGTTCTTCCATGCCAGCCTTTGCGAGTATCAGAATGTCATCTTCGCAATCAGATCACAATATTGCAAATTAGCAAACATCTTTATAAAATAAAATTCACTTGCTATAAAATAAAATTCACAATATCTAGTGTACCTTCAGTTGCACCTCACAAGTGTAGCAACAGCAAGAAGGCCTGTGACGAGAGCTGCTGCTAGTGCTTCTGCAGAATGAGCCCCCATTGCTGCAACCCTGAGTTTATAACTAGAATGAACAATTAATCGGTACCCTTAAATAGAAGCTCATAGATCCTATTCAGTATATAATTACATAGATTTGTAAATGCAAATTAATTGTTACACAAAGAAGTAACTTCTCAAAATTCTCTAATCGGAACTAGACTCTCAGCATAATTAAAAAGGTGAAAATCCATTACTTCCTTCTTCAAAAATGTCCGGTACTGACTGTTCCTTGAGTCATAGCACGTGAAGTCTTGAAACGTTGAAGCTATTTTCTCCATTTTACAGGTTCGGGTGTCATAGCGGTAGACTTTGTACGATGCCAGCAACAACCTTCTTTCATGGAAAACAACCAAAGGATGTCTTTCTATGCAGTGCTTTATAACAAGATCAGGAGGAATCTGTACAGTGCAGCATCGAGTCCATTCAGGGTTTTGCCCAACACTGCAGGTCCAAATCTCCAGTGCTAGTGTCCGACTGAAAAAACAAGCACAACACAATTCACCATCTACTTCTGCAAAACAGGAAGGCTTTACATTGCATGGAGGACACGGAAACAGACTAAACTTCTCATCAGTCAAACAGAATCGGAGAAATGTGTTGGGTGGATATGTGCAAAGCGACGTACGACAAACCATCCAGTAGATGGCTCCTTTCACATGAACTGGTGTTAACCTGTCAATTGGGTATGGTGGATCTTCAGTTTGCCTCCATGCAGTAGAGCCTAGAGTAAGCACTTCAAACTTGCAGGCGTGTCTTGATGTGTCATCATCCCTTTGGTAGAAAGCTCTAGCCACCTTGTACTTGTTGCTGTGAGGGTCAAACCCAAATCCAATCCCCATGCCATCACAAAGACTACGGCTCCCTTTTGGCAGGGAAACAATCTCTCTTGTTGATGGATTGCAGATCATCATCTCGTGCTTCCTGGTAGAAATGAGGACCAAACCATTGCAGTGCACAGGGCGAATCCATTTACAAATACCTTGAGGAAAATCCTGCAGATGCATTATATTAGTATCCTGGTATTTATAGAGGCTCATGAGGAAAGCAATATTGTTACCATTCTTCTGCTTCTCAAAAGCACCGGGGACCATGAGTATTGACGGCCTTTGCTTGGAGCACTTGAGATGAGCATTGATGAAACGAGAGCTGGATATCGTGGCATGCCAAGCCTTGCACACGGACTTAAAACGGATGAGAGACTTGGATGGCAGCCATGACAGGATGCTGAACATCACATCGTCAGGGATATAAGGGGGCAAGAACCTCGACCAAGAGTTGATAACAACCCGCATCACCTTTCTCGGCCGAGCAGATACCGATGTCTGCACATCTTTTCACCGCCATGACAACAATCTCTCAAGCTACAAGTCACACAAGATGAGAACGAGATAGGTTATAACTTTACACTTATAAAGGAGTATTGGCTATGCAAATCCAAGTAGGACATCGGAACCTCAATCCGATTTCGAGTACTAAGTCCTCAGGCCGCACGTCAATAACGGTTCTGTTACGGCCCATTAGTATGTCCCGCACGTGAATCACAGTCCCGTTCCGTCGCGGCCGCACGTTATTAGCAAGCTCGGAACGAGAGGAAGCGCCTGCACTTGACCATACTTATTAGAATCGGACCGGACCGGTGGTTGGACCGGTAAAAGACCGAATTAGAGACTATATCGGCTCGATTTACTTAAAAGACTGTCCGTGCAATCGAACCACTAAAAACCGGTTGAATTGGGGGGTGGGTTTTTATGGAACCGGTGGACCGGCCGGTTTTATTGGAACCGGCCGGTTTTTGCTTGTGGACCATGTTACCTCTATTTTTTGGATCACACAACTGAGCATGGGCAAAATCATAAATGTTTTTTTAGGGCTGCCTACATGTGCTGCTCTCTGCCTTGGGCCTAAATCGATCGAATTGATCCCCATCGGCGGCGGCAAGGTGCAGCGCGGCGGCGCAGGCGCACGACCGCGGAGGCACAGGCGTAGGCAGCAGCGGCAACGGCGGAGGCAGAGGCGCAGGCGCAGGCAGCGGCGGCAAAGGCAGAGGCACAGCGTAGGCGCACGGCGGCAGCGACAGAGGCGTAGGTAATATTAATCAACTTCAGTTCGCATGTTTTGCTATTCCTATAGAAAATGAACAAATTTCTACGAAAATCTTAGCTTAATTGTTCTTTCTGGAGGGCAGCACTGCAGCAGCAGCAGCCGCCTTGACTGACGCTGAACGGCGCGCCATCTCCTACCTAACATGGCTAACGATTAGTACTCAGACTTCTCAATCTCAAGTTCTCAGATAAACAATTGATTATTTCTTTCATGCAAACTGCACAGCTGACCTGAAATCCAGTGTTATTTTACCTAACCGCGTAGTAAAGACCAGCAACTTTAGCATCATAAGCTGAAAGCAAGTTGATGGGTTATTGCAACAGATAAATGAACCAAAGGCAAACTAACCAGGGGATGACAATATCCTTAATCCCTCGATTTTCTAGGATGATAAGTGAGTATACGTAGAAGATGAGTTCTTGTTTCCACCAACTTGTGCATCTTCAGATATTCCCTTGTATGGCTGTCGTGTTATCTGATTGTGAATTTGTAGTTCTTATGGTCTTATGAGTTGTAATTGTGGGTGCCAATCCGTACTATTTATTTGGTACTTTGGTAAGTTGTGTCTTGTGGGAGTTTATTGAATTTGAATTATGAAGTAAGAACTTATGTACTATATTTATGATTTCAAATATCACAATAATTTTTTAGTACAGTTACTGTGATTATACAATTAAAATATTTATGTACTTATTTTTTTCTATAAATTAACTGTATATGTATATATATTGCTTTGGTTCAATATATTTTCTGACCGGTTTAATTCATCCGGTCTAAAACTATTGGATCAGCGATTTAACTGGTTCTTAGTGATTGGACCAATGAACCATTGAACCGATGGCCTCGTCGGTTCGATGTTCCGTCCGGTCCTAAACCATGCACTTCACTACTACTTGAGCACCGCGAGCGCGGGGTCGGGAGTTGCTGGGCTACCGGCAGCGGCGAGCCGGCGACGACGTTTCTACCGCGGCAGCCGCGCACCGGGCGGGGGGTCACCGGTCACGAGGTGGGCCGCACGCGCTGCAATGCGAGCTCCACCGCCACCTGCACGCGCGCTTCTCGGTCGCGTCGCGCGGCCGCGCATGTCTTAAGCCCAACCCTCCTCCCTCCTCTGCCGCGGCAAAAAAAGTAACAGCGCTTCAATTCGCTTCGGCGCCGCCTCCTGCGAGCTCCAGGCCGTCGCCCCGCCTGTGACAACAGGGGAGCACATGGATCTCGCTGGCGGGTCCAATCTGCCCCAGCGTAGGCGGCGGTCAGGCGGCTACTGCAACCCCGACCGGCAGGGATACCGATGTGAGTGTCCCGGAGTAAACCCCGACCTTTCATGTCATGTGCTGTATTGTTCTTATTTTCCATCGAGTTCTGAGGAGCCGTCGTCTCGTGATTCCTAGGCGCTTTCTTAGCATGGAAACTGCCGTCCAGTGGTTTACAGGAGTACTGGGCTTGTAGGTTCAAGGCCTGAACACTTTTACTGTTTATTCTGAGTTTCTGACAGAGATTTGCATGGAAGAACAAGCATCTTAGTACTCTGTATGAATAGTCATTAGTTAAGCATATTGTCTGGTTCAGTTAGTCAATGTGATATGGACTTTTGCTCATGTAGAGATGGTGTTAAATTCTTTTGCACGACAGCGGTGCGTTCGACTTGGAGCCCCAGCCACTCGTGCTGAATAGCCGATGATGTTGGAACTCTCACTTTGGCTGCAACTGCTGCAAACGACTGATGATAGCTTCGTGTCTCATTTTTCTAAGCTCCGTATTCTTATTTTCCCTGGTGTTCTGTCCGGCGTAGGTGACAACTGAGAAATTAAAGAATCATTGACGTTTATTTTCAGACAGTTAGTGGGATTTTTTAGATAATGGATTAAAATCCGGCCTCTACATCCACAGGATGTGCACAGCCAAAAGTCAGAATAAGAGCACTAACGGACCATTCGGCAGAGTTTCTGTGCAGCTTAAATAAGCTGGCACGCAAAACGAGGAACATCATTAGCATGTAATTAATTAAGTATTTACTATTAAAAACTTGAAAAATAGATCTATTTGTTTTTTTAGAGCTACTTTCATATAGAAAATTTTTACAAAAAACATACCGTTTATCGTTTTAGGAAGCGTGCGTGCGGAATCCAAAAAAAATAAGCTGCTGGCTTGCTGGACTTGCGAACAGGCTGTAAGGCTCACTTCCAAAACAAGCATACAAACACACACCAACCCACACCGAGGACTAAGTTAGCCCTTATTACAAGAGCCATGCTCCCAAGTCCCAACCAAACAAAATGTCACAGTTAGTGGGATGTGGTACTTTGAAATAGTCCAAACAGATAGATATAACGCGGTATGTGTTGTTTGTTTGTTTCATAGGAAAAATGAGTAATATCTTTGTCTTGATGTGATAGGGGAATATTTTCCTTTTCTTGCCTCTTATTTTGTGGATGATAATTTCATATTCCCCCACCCCCTCCCCTCCCCTCGATGCAGAGTATGATGGATATATTAGTAGTATTATTTGTGCAATTTACGTGTATCCTTCCTTTCGCATAGTTGTAGTTTTGTATTATATTCAATCCAATGACTTCAACAGAGATGGTAAGAACTTCTAGCTGAAAAGATGTTACTGTTCCTTAAGAATGAAACACAGTAGCTGCAGTGGATGTCCAGGTGTTGATATGCAAGCTTGATTAGAATATTAATTTTGCATTGAAGTGAACTTTTTTAAAAGATCTTGAGGTGGGTATATTAACTAAAACTAGATTTCCCCCTTCCTTCGAAGTTGTATGTGTCTGATCATTCTATAGCTGATTGTTTAATGCTTTAAGATATCTGTTCATATAAGTAATAGAGAGGTTGGTTTTCTTCAGAAGGGATGCTTGTTTCTGATGATGACATGATGTCACAGATGCTTGTGTCATCAGGTTCTGTTTCCAAATCCCTACAGGTATCCAATGTAACCAAATGTGAACCAAGAAGACCTATATGCATTTCCACGTGGTCAACATGTCCGGTCCTACAGGGCACATCAGCATAATAAATTTTAAGTACTTTAGGTTTTGCTTGACTCCATTGACTTTGTGTTCTTAAGTGCTTAGATTTTCAGATTCTCTAGATTATCTGATTTTGTCATAGCTATTTGAGGGTATAAAGGATTGAATTAACTACTATAAAGTTAAAAATCTACTTTAAAAAGATGAGATAAGGAACTTTTATATAGAAGATTTTTGCACAAAATAAACCATTTAGGAGCTTGGGAAGCGTGCAAACGAAAATTTAAAATCTAGAAGCAGAAAAGAACGGGGCTGTGCATAGATCGGATCAGTTTCTTTTATATGATAAATATGGTGCATCTCTCTTATCTTTGTGTTCCAAAACGAAACTTGAAGTATCATTTTTGTGTTTTATAGTTTATATTAATGTCTTCCTCAATTATGAGCAGGATAGCAATGTTCGGAAAGATCTATTCCTTGCTTACAAGACTCTTGGTGTTGTTTTCGGTGGCCTCGTCACCTCTCCCCTCTATGTTTATCCCTCTATGAACTTGTCATCTCCCACAGAAGCTGACTACCTGGGGATATACAGCATAATGTTTTGGACTCTTACTTTAATTGGTGTTGTCAAGTATGTATGCATAGCTCTCAATGCTGATGATCATGGTGAAGGTAGCTAACCAATTCTACTATTGCCTTTCCTCTCTCTATTCTTTTTTTTTAATGGATGTTGCTGCCTTTTCAGATGATTGTTGAATTCAATGATAGCATTTGGACAAGACAAATATTCAGAAACAAAATGAATCATTAGAAAAAAGATGTGTTGATGTATATTTGGGGCCACACATGCCTCTTCGATCATCCTTTCTAGTGTGCATAGGGTGTTATTTTCAATAGAGTTCAGTATGTAGGCAGCATGAATCAGTCTTTTAATATCCACTCAGTTTTATTACTGGAAAAATGTCACTAGATTTTTCTTTCTTCGGACAACACTCGATAAGCTGAATTGTGAGTCTGATAGAGATGGAACATACTGTAATTCCTTTAGAAGACAATCTTTATTTTCTGGATGGGTCTGAAGCTCATTTTGCAATATATCATTATGTAGTGTTGCTTAAAATGTACTTTCTATAGGTGGTACATTTGCCATGTATTCTTTGTTGTGTAGGCATGCCGATATACGCATCCTTCCTTCCAAAAGGGTGTATTCAGAAGAAGAGGCACTGCTTCATAATCAGTCTGGAATGGCCAAAAGGCCTAGTAAGCTGGGGAAGTTTTTTGAGCAGAGCATAACTTCAAGAAGAGTATTGTTATTCATAGCAGTACTTGGGATGTGCATGCTCATTGGAGATGGCATACTTACTCCTGCTATTTCAGGTTTATAAATTACATGCCAATCTAATCATTCTATTGATCATAGTGATACCTGACACTATTTCTTTACCTCTTTACAGTACTATCAGCAATTGATGGGCTAAGAGGGCCATTTCCTTCTGTTAGCAAACGTAAGGCCTCGGGAACTTTGTACCACTGAGCAATGAAAACAATCTATCTAATGTTAACCTTTCGATGACATTCATTCATTCCTTTTTTTTATTTCTTCCAGCTGTTGTGGAGGCCCTTTCTGCAGCAATTTTTATTGGCTTATTCTTGTTGCAAAAGTATGGGACTTCAAAAGTGAGCTTTCTGTTTTCTCCAATCATGGCAGCATGGACTTTCACCACTCCAACTATCGGCTTGTACAACATTTTTCATTACTATCCTGGCATCTTCAAAGCCATTTCTCCATATTATATTGTTCATTTCTTCCTGAGAAATAAAAGGCAAGGGTGGCAGCTGCTTGGTGGGACTGTTCTATGCATCACAGGTACATTGCTTGCCAGCATTATGAAGTTTGTGTATTTTTTTTTCTCTTGCCAATGGTTATAGGCCTAAAGTTCACCGGTTCAACCTCCTACACATACACAGGTGCTGAAGCTATGTTCGTTGATCTTGGCCACTACAGCAAAAAGGCTATTCAGGTTATTTTCTGTAACGACCCATTTTCTTTTCCTGCTAGTCTTCGCTTTCCCAAGCTCCTTTCCTATCCTGTCAGCTGTGCCCCCGTTTTTCTCCCTGGCCAGCCGACTACCTTCTCCCTTGAGCCAAGTAGATTGCTACTCAGTCCTTGTACCCTGCCCTTTCCTTTGTCTTACTCGGACCTCCTTGCTGCCGAGTAAACACTGTGTAGTGGCCGACTACCTTGTTGAGACCTGTTGTTTCTTTGTCCCCCGAGTTGCACCCGCCGTTGGACGCCGACTATCGAAGTGGAGAAGAACCAGTCTTCACCTGCCCGCAGCACCGCTTGGACCGATGGACAATAACCTGCTGCATTGCTTGGACCAGTGGTCAGTCCGGAGCCCTGTCAGTGAGATTTCTCCAACCTGTCCTAGCCTTGACCTTAATGTCTCATCGCAGCTACAGTGCCTGCCAACTCCTCTGACCAGTTGGACTCCAAAGCCACTCCCTGTCAAATCCTTTGTCAGTTCACCTTGACTTCTTCTCCCTAGCCGTTGCCAGCTCCTCCGTGCCTCACTCTTGCATGCCGGCTATATATTGAGCCATCCATGCTCCTTCCTCCTTTGTTTTGCAAACCGGCCAGCTCCAGCTCTGCTTAGTTCTCATCCTCTCAAGCTTTGGAGCTCTGTCGCCTGGTTCACAAGCCTGGTTCAGCCGACTGCCACCTTTTCTGCAGCCGACTATTTCTTGATCCTTTTTCTTGGTGTTTTACCCCTCCTGCTTATCAGTGTTTCTTTTTCTGCTTGTTCAGAGCCTGAACCGGTGGACGATCCAGAAGCCGCCTTCGCCGAAGAAGACCCCTCCTTGGAACAAGGCAAGCCTCTTTGAACATATTGTTTCCCAATATGCAAAACTATGTTGTTTGGAAAATATAGGCATGCTTAGTTTACACCTTCTTAAACTGTCGGCCTCGGTTTGCAAGCGCAACCGACGGACCTACCCAGTAGCAGCACTTATTTTGGTAGGATGTTGACATATATTTCTCCCTTGAGAGCCCCATAAATGGCACGCTAGCATCCTATCTGAGGATACGATGCGATAGAATGGCTTAGCTCTGCAACGTTGTTTGTCGTTTGGGAAAACATTGGGTTTTACTAAATTGATTGGAAAACCCGATACCTTGTGTACCGGCGCGTTTTGTGAAATAAAGACAGCTTGTGAAAATCTTGGTGTACAGAGACAGCGCCTGTGTGGCATGGCTATATATTACCGATAAAGACCGTTTCCTTTGGGGATTCCATCCGAGCATCTTACAGTGCGACCATACGGTATTATGGATGCCCCTGGCCGAGTAAATAGTAGATTTAGGGAAGTTCAGTGCGACCACTGAATCCTGTGTGGATCCTTCGGCTGGCATTGGAAACCCTAGACTGGCTTGGAAATGGCCTTGTCACGAATTTCTGGGTACAGGCCAGTACTCGGGTAATTTTCGTGTCGATGGGTAAAGCACACACCCTCTGCAGAGTTAGCAGAACTGTTCGAACAGCCGTGCCCACGGTAAGGGCGATGCAAGGTGATTCCCATAGCGTAGATTTGTTTGCCAGTGATTGTGAAAGTGTTTGATGGAAAGGGAATCGTGACCAGAGTTTGCCGAGTAAGCAAACGGAAGGCCTGTGTGGCCAGAAACGGATCTGTGTGATCCGGGGTGTTAAGCTCCATAATCAAGTGAATGAAAAGTAACAGGATGAAGATCATGCTTCCGTTGTAGCCAGCAGCAAGCTTAAGCCCCCGGGTTGTAGCCAGGGCGGCAGTTATACAGATGTCTTCGGTTGTACCAGAAACGGATTGATCATGCTCCCGGGTTGTAGCCAGGGCAGCAGGTTGATCGAGTTGTGCTCCCGGGTTGTAGCCAGGGAAGCCACTTTAGCTAGCTGGTTGTAGCCAGCGTAGCGGGCATTAAGTGCCATGAACATGCTCCCGGGTTGTAGCCAAGCAGCAATGTTGAGCCCCCGGGTTGTAGCCAGGGCGGTGGTTTAGCTAGCTGGTTGTAGCCAGCGTAGCGGGCATCAAGTGCCACAGCTGAGATTTGGTTGTAGCCGAGTCTCAGGGTCAACGAGTGGTTGTAGCTACTCGGGAGATACAGGACCAACAAATGCGAAGTAAAAGATGGAAAGAACATGTATGATTATGCTTGATTCATTAAGTGGCGAGTTGTTGAAAAGCAACTTGCGGAATGGATCGAGGCGTGAGCATCTTTCCGACACTAAAGTTAACTCACTAGTGTTTGCGAAGGAAAGTGTTCTAAAGGCAGTTTTCGCAAATAAAACCCTTAGCCTTTCTGTCTGACCGACGTGGCATCTTTCCCGGCTTGCTGAGTAAGAAAGTACTCACCTTGTTCATATATATGTATAGTAGGTTTTGGATAAGAAGACGAAGATCCGACTGCTGCCGAGTTCCTCCAAGACCAGGCCGACTACGAAGACTTCTAAAGGTTTCGAGCCTAGTTCCCAACCGAGCTTGTGGAGTAGTTTTTGCCCCGCTTCCGCCCTGTTTTTGTTGTTTTCGCTAGTTTACCTGTTGACTATGTTTGACATCCCGGGTCTGTCTTGGATGGATCTCCTTGTACATATATGTAAGTACCCTGTTATGTATTTATTGTAACTCTGAGTTGTATCATTGTTGTGCGTACCCGACTACTGATCCTGGGATCGGGTGCCGTATGCACATGGTGGCCTTCCACCTAGTCAGGAGGCGCCACATTTTCATCGAGACATCCATGTGCATTAGTATACATGATACAATTGCTTACAGTTGATCTTTTTTCAGATAGCATTTCTGTTTAGCATATATCCTTCTTTGGTGCTCACTTATGCTGGGCAAACAGCATACCTAATAAACAATGTCAATGACTTCGGTGATGGATTCTACAAATTTGTCTCTCGTCCTGTTTACTGGCCCATGTTTGTCATTGCAACACTAGCAGCAATTGTTGCAAGCCAGTCCTTAATATCTGCGACATTCTCTGTCATCAAGCAATCAGTTGTCCTGGATTACTTCCCTCGTGTTAAAGTGGTGCACACATCGCAGCACAAAGAAGGCGAGGTTGACTCCCCAGAAATTAATTACATTCTCATGGTATTGTGTGTTGGTGTTATACTAGGATTTGGTGGTGAAAAGGCTATAGGGAATGCTTTCGGTAAGCAAGTTCTACAAAACTCTCCGCTTGTTAATGCCCTACTACTTTGTATATGAAGATTCGGTGCCTCTTTTGCTTTCTGTATTTTGCTACTTGCTTGTAAGAACTTTGAGCGTTTCTGTTTATGGAAACAAGAGAGGGGGCACCCTCTTTCCTCTTCCAAAAAACCAAGAAGAAGAAGATTCAGTACCTCAAGGTATATTGTTTTTGCAGGTGTTGTGGTCATCATGGTCATGCTCATAACTACAGTCTTACTCACTCTCGTGATGATCATCATATGGAGAACACCACTTGTTCTTGCTGGGCTGTACTTCGTTCCCTTCTTCATCATGGAAGGGGCCTATGTCAGTGCTGTTGTCACCAAGATCCCTGAAGGAGGTTGGCTTCCTTTTGCAGTTTCCATATTCCTTGCATTGATCATGTTCGGCTGGTATTATGGTCGGCAAAGGAAAATTGAGTATGAGATGACAAACAAAGTAAGCTTGGAGCGCCTTGGTGAGCTCTTGGCAAGGCATGAGGTTCAGAGGGTCCCTGGCCTCTGCTTCCTCTACAGCAACATACAGGACGGGCTAACTCCAATTATTGGCCATTACATCAAGAACATGAGCTCGCTGCACACAGTCACAATCTTTGTCACCCTGATGTACCTGCTCGTCACCAAAGTTGATGAAAGCGAAAGGATCCTGATCAAGAGGCTTGGACCAAAGGGGGTGTACGGCTGCACCGTTCAGTTTGGCTACGCCGACAACCTCAGCCTGGAGGGCAGCGACGACCTTGCCGCGCAGGTCATGAGCTGCCTGCAATGGCACATCTAGATGAACACTGACAGCCGGTCACCGGTTTGCACTGAGGAAGAGATGGCGCAGCTGGAGGCGGCGAGGATGGCCGGCGTGATGCATGTTCGGGGCAAGATGAGGTTCTACGTGGGCAAGGACGCCGGCTGGTTTGATAAGATCATGCTCGGATTCTACGAGTTCTTGCATGGAATCTGCCTGTCGGCTCTGTTGGTTGTTTTATCGGCTTAGAGATAAGATAAGAGATAGAATCCGTGATCGGTGGATTTAATCGATTCTCCTAAACCGAAAAGAAAACCCCCAAGCCCCACTAGTGCACATATAAAAGAAAATTTAGAGAAGAACAGGATGTTGTTCGCTCTCTAAAAACTAAAACCCTAATTACTGTGCCCGATCCACAAAACGCGCTAGAAGGGGTTCGTGAGGTCCTTCTACATCTCAACACCGGCGACCAAGATCAATCAAGCCGACGTCGGCACACACACAGAAGCATCAAGAAGAAGAGGAAACAAAGAAGAAGAAATCGAGATGGCTTCACAAGCAGGTCAGCGATTAGAATTGATTTTTTCGCATAAGTGATTGAACTTCTAGGGGATTAAACTCAGTGAATCAATTCTATTTAACACCGTAATTTTAGTTTCTCCAACAGGCTCTGCCTGTTCTTGGGATGCCTCTGCAACAGCGAGTTGAGATCGGCATGCTGTACAAGGTTTGATGAACTGTTGATCAATTGAATCATCAGTGTTGTCTGTTGCCTTCGTTATGTTTATTCATGGGACTGCGAATCAAAAGATGAGGAGTCCAGGATCAGGAAAATGTTGTTACTGTCCTTGTGTAAACTATATACGTCAGAAAAATTTAGCACTTCAAAGTTGGTTTGCTCCAAATATTTTTGGGAAACAACTTCAACGTGTTAAGTACTTAAGTTGCAGGTGCGAAAACAAGCAAATGACAATATGACAGTAGCAACCAACTTCCCTCCTTGAAACTTATTAGCTGGCACACAAAATTCAATTTATTTTGGTGAACGACACACTTGTACAGATGGACAGTTTCTCATCAGGCCCTTCGCTGAATTATGCTAAGCATTTCAGCTGTATTTCACCATCTTCCATCTCTGGGCGCACAATGTTTGCTGAATGAATACCAGTTATAAGTGCATAAGTGAACCTAACTATTTTCCACGTTTCAGTAGAAACCGAGTGCTTCTTAATTAATGATCGATCACAGTTCAGTCTCACTTTGCTCTCGAACGGCCAGCACGGGTTGTTCCACTCATGTGGGCATCTCGTCCTCACGACCGTATACCTCGCAGAACTTCACATCCACAATGGGATCTATTAGGATGGCTTATGGCTACAATTGTAGAAAAAAAAACTATTGTTTATATACCTAAAGTTTATATGTCTAATTTTAATTCGGATGTAAATGTTTTTATATAGGATGTTTCTATATTAAAAGTTTATATGTGTAAAGTTTCTGCACCAGGAGTTTCTATAATTTAAGCTTGTTTCTATGTATGAAGTTTTTATACCAAAAAATCTACGCATAAAGTTTCTACATATAATGTTTTTTAATAAAGTTTATATGTATAATTATAAACTCGTTCTAAGCCAACATGCTACTAAACAGACCAAAAACACGTAAAAATGGGTTTGAAAATGCACATGGGCTTAAAACCACATGCGGGCAAGGGCATGTGCGCGATCGGGTGGCTTGGGTGTGCGTGATCGTCTGTGCAATAGTCTTACCCTAATTATAGCGGTGCAAATCACTAGACCATGCAAGCGGCCGTGCCACCTCCCTACCAGATCAGCACAGTAGCCCTACCCCAATTATAGTGGGGTTTTTTTTTGCAAAATACCGTTGGATCCACACAAAAAATTCAAGACGAACTCAACGTGATCGCTGGTTAGTTTAGCAGTAGTAGATAGTCCTTATAGCGGATCACTTCCATATATTCATGTGAAATTTTTACAGTGGAAATGCTGAAGTTCTTACCTCATGTCATTTTCAGAATTTACCCAACAGTGCGTTTTGTGGCTGTGTCATCCTTTCCTTTTGAGTGGTACTAACCTTGTTTGCTTGTCCATTCCGCAGCAGCAGCAGTGCTTTTTGGTTGGGTGATTCAAACTAAAATAGTGGTGTGCAAAAAGTGGTCTTCTGTTTTGTGTCATGAGGACAATTTACATCCCATCAGCTGTTCTAGGATACAGTAACTGGGTAATCTAGCCTTAGATTGTCTCTTTGCCGTCTAATCGTTGTAGCAACAGCTAAATTTTTTACCATCCTAGGCTTCTGTACTCTGTAGACATGTAACAGTTTTAGATGGACAGGCAAACCTAGTAAAATTAATCTTGTTAAAAAAACCTGCTTAATTAACGTGCACAATTAACTTTTGCAGCTACTATCATTCCATCAAAGCTCTCATGTTTTACTGAAATTATTCATATGTACTGAAGCTCAATTTGCTCTTGTTTTACTGGAAACTAGAAAGAAGCTAATATATGGTAAGAAATGTCTCGATCGATTGAGGAAAAAACACCGACAGATGCAATAGCAACAAGGAAGCCGTAGATGGCGTGATTGATGGAAAATCAGGCTCCAAAAGTGACGGTAAAGCGAGAAAGGAAGAGATACTGCCTGCAATTCGTGCATCTTTTTCAATGTTTGTAACAATGTTCTCGCTGTAGTCCCTTTTTCAAAAGGAGATGGAAGAAATTAAAAATTGAAAAAATACTGTAGCTGCTCCCTTGATTTGCTGCTGGGAGATGGTAGATGGAGGTTGTAGCAGACTGATCCAGACCAGTACAGTGGACCATTCTCCTCTTCCTATAAACCGAGGACGTTCAGCGTAGTGTGAGTGTCTCGTTCCAGAACATTTTGAGGTCAAGACAACTGCAATCCAGACACGGCCACCACCAATCGCTACAGGTAGCTCCTGACCTGACGTTGACACTTTTCTCCTCTTCAAAATTCACTTGATTTCAATAGTTTTTTTTTCCTTTTACTAGCTACTAAACCTTGACAAATCCAAACATCACAATTGTGTAAGGTAAACAGCATAATATTCTAATTGTTTGACTCATTCCATTTTCCAAAAAGACATGTTTAAATAGCTTCTAGCAGCTGCAACTTCTTTCAAATAGTTTAAATTCTCACTTAGATTCTAAGAATTAATAACTATAAAATTCAGAAAATAAACTAGAAATAGAAGGTTAGAAAACTCCCTTTTTTTATTCTCATAAGCTGGCTACCCAGTCTGTTTCTTATAATGGTAAGTTCCTTGATCAGAGCCCCAGAGAGCTAACAAAAAAATGTTACAGTGAGAAAAACACTACAAATCTTCAGAATCTTCAGAAACAGAGCAAGCACACATGCATGGATGGATGGATTCATGCACGGCTGCGCCATCAGCCAGCACGCATTATGACGGAGAATCTTTGCCTCTTCTTCGTTGACCCGACGACTCCCGGGCCGGTAAGGCATAAGTAACTCTTCTGCTTTTGGTTGGGTTTCTCTCTTCTCTTCGATTCAGGGGCGCCCGAAATTTGGAGTCTCTTGCCTTTGGTTCTACTATGTGGAGCCCTTTTTGCTTGGATTTGTCTCGCCTTAGTCCCATGATGGGGTGCAATAATTTTGCCCACCACCCTGAAAAGAGTAACAGTGATCAAGAGGACAATAAAACCTTGTTCAATTGCACACCGAACCCCTGGCTCGGTGGCTCCTAAATAGTAAACCTTGGGCCCTTTGGAAAAAGGAGTAGCTTCTGTGGGGCAGTCAGGAAAATAGTGTTGGAACCAAATTTATGTAGCAGTTTAGTGTGAATGATGATTGACCTCAGGTTTTTTGTTTGGAGTATGTACTGCAAAAATGTTTTCTTTTACAGAGTCAGCTGGCGGTAAAAAGTAAGGAAAAGTAATTATGGAGTACTCAACTGGTGTGAATATGTTATGGGCGCCACTGATGAAGCACATTCTTCGTGGTGCTTAGTAAAATATTTGCATAGTGATGTTTAAGTCAATATGCTGCTGGCTAGTGGTCTATATGCAATGTCTTTTTACAAGTTCATGCCACTGTTTCTCAATATGTCTAGATGTGAAAAAAAAATGGAATTAAAAGGAAAATTTTAGGATTTTTCATCCCATTAAAACATCTTTACTCCTAATCAAACTGTAAATCCTAAAGTACCAATCTTTTTGACTTGTGCTGGCATATGACGCAGTATTTAGGCGTATAAGGATTCCATTATCTAAAAAACGTAGGCGCATAAGTATAGATCCTAGTTAATCATAAAAGGATGAATTGAAACAAGAAAACTGAATTCCACACAAGCATCTAGCTAGCCAACTAGGTAGAAAAACCGTTATCATCTTTTTTGTGCAGGTATTCTGGACTAATGCATACTGGCACTTCCAGTTCCAAGTCCAAGCTAGGCCACAACACTCCATCAGTCCATCTGGTGCACCTCTGACAAGTGACCTCACCAAGCAACAGCTTCCTGCATGTAGCTTTGACCTACTTGCAACAGCAGGCATCACAAAACACCAACTAGGATAGAAACAAACCTCTCTCCAATTTGCCATATCTCATATGCATGGGGTAATATAATTAACCAAGACCTTGAGCCAAAAAGTCCAAACAAAAATGATCCAGCCACGTGACAGGTGTAAAAGTGTTAAAGTTGACTAAACAAAACAAAAGCACCTAATCCTAGACCTGCCGACAATTGTCGAATTACAACTGACCTGCACAGTGATTCCCATGAACAAACAACAAACCGATCGTATCGGCACGAAAAACAAAAGCAGACGAGGATCCTATCAAAAGAGAGGAGAAAGAGAGCAGTACAAGAGGAGGGAGGTTGAAGAAGAAGCATAAAGAAAGGAGATGAAGGTGAAGGAAGGGAGGAAGAAGGACCAAAGCAAGCACGAGAAGACGAACATAACGAATCACGAGAAAGCGCCCGCAGCCAACCAACTACCTCTATCTTTTGCTTTCGTTGCTTCATTTGGACTTTGTACTCGTGGCATCTACTCGCCTGTAACTCTTTTCGGTTTCCACTCTTATCTTAACTCCAGTGACCTCCCCCAGCAAGTCGCCGCCATGAAACGCAGCAAGAAGCACACATCGCGCATACACAATTTAATCGCATGCACAAATGTAGTCAAGATATAACCATGGCCCGGCGAGGACTCATTGGGTGTACAACAATATGGTCTTGTTCGAAATGGACGAATTTTAGAGGGTATTTTAAGGAATTGAAGTAAATCATGTGAAAATGTTGCAACATTCATGTGTTCCAAAAGAAAGTGAAAAGGCTACCAGTTGCTTCCTTAAATTTTAGAGCAGCAGTGAAGCAGCCGACGTTAGTATTTCCTAGTGAATTGTTCAATTTCAGAGTGAGTTGGAGACAAAAATAACATATGAAACAACGTAATAATAATCCAAGGAAAAAAGCTTTGTCCCAATTAGAATTTTATCAAATAATGAAAATATGAAAATGTTTTACGTCCCCGGTCTCTACCTTGTCCCAATTGGAATTAGAAGAAGAAAACTCAGTTTCCAAATTGGAACAAAGTATATTACGTTATAGTAGTAGTAGTAGTGGACTTGACACGCGGGCCTGCAAATGCGCGCTTTCGCTTTTGACGACTCTTCGAAAAGCCCTCCTATTTAAGCACGCCTGCCTCGCCCACTCTGTCGTCTCGTCTCTCCTCACTCTACTCCATCACGCGCAACGGCGAGACACGACGACTCACTCTCACTCATCCTACTAGGCACACCACCATGGAGGCAGCCCAAGAAAGGGAGCTGCAGCTGCTGCAGGTGCAGGTGCAGGGGTCGTGGCCTTGCCACGCGATGGAGGCAGCAAGCAGCTGGGACGCCAGCAGCAGTAGCAGCAGCGGCGATTGCTTCCTGCTCGGATGGGAGCCGCCGTTCGGCTGCCTCGGAGTCCTCGCGGCCGCCGGCGCCGACGTCCACGGCTTCTTCCCTCTCTGTACGTGGGAGCTACCTAGCCGATGCCTCCTTGTTTTTTACTTCTGTTCTAGGTTTGGAGTTAGTTGATGAATTAATCTGTACATTGGCTTGGAATGCAGACGTGGAGGAGTCGCCGGAGTCGCTCCCGTCGGCGCAGCAGGACGCGGTGGCATTGCCGGAGGAGCTGGACAACCTTCTCCTGGTGAGCTGCCCTCTCTCGAGACAGAGCAAAACCAGCAGTTTCCTGCAGAATTTTCTCCGAGACGTTGAGGGGCCTATGCTAATCTGCTTCTCTCTCTTTAACCCTGCAGAATTTCTGGGACGCAACAAGCGAGCAGCAGCAACAACAACAGGTCGCCTTCAATTCCAGCTGCATCCTGCAGGAGAAGACGAGCAGCACTGCCACTGCCACCACCACCAACTCCAACTCCAACTCTTTCTTCTGCGGTGAGAGTTTGAATCCCTTGCACTCTGAAACCCATCGCCTTTTGCCATTGACACGCGCAGAGCAGCACGCCTGTGTTTTTTAGGTCTCCGGCCTCCTCTGGTCCTTGGCCTTGCATTGCATCACCAAGGAGGCAAGGACAAAACAAAGTCGTAGAGCATTATTTCGCCATATCAAATTGCGATTTTGTCAATGGCCATGGGACCCGCGGAAGATTAGCAGCACGTAGTTGTCACGACTCCCATGATTTGTGCATGATCGATGCATTATTTGATTATAGTAGTAGTGGGGAGTTATGAGTATATAGTATTATAGCAGAGAGGAGGATGCATTTGATGGCATGATGCGTCTGACCTTGTTAGGAACTGTCAGTAGGCAGTGGCGCTTCTTTTTAAGTAAAGACAGATCTGGGTTTTACGTGGTTAGATTGTACTAGCACGGCCCAGATGCTAATCTTCTTCGTTACTGCTCTTGTTAACGTTGAGCCTTTACGTGATGATTAGGTGATTAGTTTACTATACCCTCCGTTTTTAAAAATAAGGATTTTTTATATTTAAATTTTATTCTATGATATAAGGATTTCTAGCACTATTTATAATGTTATTTATTTCATTAATTATTTCTTATTTAAATTTATTTTCATTTTACCCATCTTTATTTATTCTATATTTATTAAGAGATAATAAAATCTTTTCTGTTTAATTTCTGTTAAACAATCTATAAGTTTGTATTTTATAATGGAGACGGTACCATTTAACTACTTAAGCGATGATGATGACTAAAATAATAAGTGGTATCTTCTCATCATCTTTTGCAGACGACGACGATCTCCTCGGCTCGATTTTCTCGACGGGGCCCACCTTGCCAGAGAAAGACGTGGCAGAGCCACTCAGCTCCTCCTCCTCCAACTGCCAGGCGGGCCCACAGGTCAGCGATGTTAGTGGGGCCCAGCCGCAGGCCACTCCGGCGCCAGGTGGCGCGTGGGCCCCACCCTGTCAGGCTCGCTCCTCCTCGTCGTCGCTGAAACGCGTCGCGCCGGAGACGGCGGAGGCGGAGTACTGCAGCCAGAGCAGCAAGCGGCGGAGGGAGACGACGCTGCCGGTGCCGGCGCCGGCGTCGGCGTGCAGGGTGCTGTGCCCGTTCGCGGTGCTGAAGCCGGACGGGCTGGACGGCGGCGCGACGCTCGCGGACATAAACGCGCGCATCCTGATGCGGCCGTCGCGGCCCGTGCGCCACCCCGTCGGCGAGTTCGCGTGCGCGCCGCGCGTCTCGGCGGACAAGCCGGGCCTCTCCGGCAAGACCGTCTCCGGCTTCACCAGGCTGCACACCCCGGGCCGCGGCACCATCACCATCATAAGAACCAGAGGCTAATTAACACAATGCACCATGATTAGCTGACGACGACGACGACGATGTAGATTAGCCTAGCTAGCAATCAAAGTGGTTAGAATGCTCGCTAGCTTAATTCTCATGCTGTGTAATTATATGTTCTCGATTATATATCGAGCGAAATAAAAATTTTATCTTTTTTGCTCTCTCTCTCCCCCACAAAAATCCAATCTTTCGCTCAGGGCCTCGAACGGGAAAGACTTTTCCTTTGGATCGCTAGCTCAGCAGCGGACAAAGCTGTCTGGTGCCTCCTGTTCTTGTGCTCCTATCCCTATAGACAAACAGGTGGTGTTACGGCTGCTTAAAATTCCAGAAAGCTGAAAGCTGCTGGCTTTCCTTTTGTCTGCAGCACCAGCGTGGGCCTGCCTCCTCTCCACTCCAGCCATGGCTCACACAGACACAGAGACAAGATGAAAATTTTTTTGGACTCGACTTGAGCTGTTGCAATTGTTTCTGGCGAGTTGAGATGTATCATGTATGGAGATTGTTGCAAAAGCCAGCCTCCCTGCATGTGAACGGTATTTAGGTCCACGCATACGGGGCTCATGTATGTATGCATCCATGTCTCTCTTGTTCTTTTGTTTCAAACACTGCTCGGCGAAGAGAATATACGAAGGGAGTAAAGACAGAGTAGAGCAGGACAGAATAAAATCACCAAAGCTAAGGTGAGGAGAAGGATTAAAGAAAGAGGAGAGGAGCATTTGATTGAGGAGATAGAAGGAGAAAAAAATAAAGGAGCAGGGGATCGAGCATCTGGTGCTCGCTGAAACTAAAGCAAAGTGCAATGGCTTCATCATTGAGGCCACACAAAAGCAAAGCAAAGCGTGGCTGCTGGCCACTGTAGACCATACGGCAAAAACGCGACCTCCAAACAGAGTGTCTGTAACAGAGAAAAACAGAGAGATGAATCTGTGTATCCCGTTCTGTCATTCAGATATAGATCGATCGAGTGGCTGGCTGGCTCTGATGCAGAAGAATGACACAGGATGCGCGATACACGAGAACTTGGAACGAATGATGGTGGTGGAGGTGGTGATGATGATGATGCAGAGCAAGTCAACACAGCGTGAGTATATTCTGCATCCTGCCCACAGGATATGGGTGTGTGTTAGTTCATGGAATTCTGCAGAGTACGTTTCAGACGGTTTCTGTCAAAAATATTTGGCGTCAGGTATGAATGGAGTGAGCTCATGAGGGGGTTGTGGTCAAAAGCTTTCGTGGTTTGTCAAATTCATGACATTAAATTTTCTGTAAATATGTGTGGGGGCAGTAGTTACCCATGTTAGATCAGGCATGTGCCTACTTGAATTAAAGGGTGCAAGCAAGGCCAAGGTGGAATGAGCTGATTGCCCAATGGGAAATTATTGGAGGTTTTAATTTTTCTCAACTTCATAAATCCATGTGAGTTGAATAATTTAGTACTAAATTTATTTTCAGAAATAAATAAATATTAAGAAAAAAATGTTTTTTGGTAAAATAATACTTGTTAACATGATTTTTTTCTTAACATTTATTTATTGCTGAAAAAAGATTTTAAACTAAAATATATGTGCATGTAAATGTGAATGACATTGGTCCTAAATTCAATATATTTATAATACTACTATCAACTGATATTAAGGGACTCGTGATCTCCACCTAGCCAAGACACCCTCTTGTGTTAATTCCCTCCAGGCTCCAGCAAAACAATTAAGGCGACTCGTGATCTCGTGTATGAAACAGTAGGTCAGTAGGAATGTGAAACATCTATGAAGTTATGATTCAGGTCCTACTGCATTTTGGTAGAGCACATACACAATTACACAACTTGTACTAGTTAGTGCTGCACCTACAAATTGGTCTTTCTTTCAGAGAGAGAAAAAAACAACGTGCATAAAATCAATGCAAATCCTTTTCCTGAAAATGCAACGCAAACCAAATCAGCTTTGCTAAACCGTATAACTCAGTTCAGTTAATCCTGGAATTTTGCGCTGTTTTGAGTTGAAACTGTCAAATGTTCAGTTGAAAATTGCCTCAAATTCTAGTTAAAAGCTTGTTTTTCCCCCATTTCCGAGTGAAAAAAATTAGATGAAGTAACTTCGATTTTGAATTAGGAGTGATCAAATTTGAATTTTTGAAGTTGAAATTGATCAAGACTAGAAAGATATAGTAATTTGTGGTGAAAAGTTTGACGAGGGAAGAAGGGCCTGATCTTGAACTAATTACAGGATGTGATCTGATGCTTTTATATATCTGAAAGACTGAAATTGCTCCATGCATGTATGGGGTGATTTCGAATGCAAATCATGACTGCATTCATCCTTCAAGTTAATCCAACATTGTTACATGCATGGGGCTAATTAACAGCTACTCCGTCCCATGCTTCTAAAGAAGGTCAGGCCAGCTAACTGACATGCCAATCAATGCATGCACCTAAATTTATAGATTTGCCTTTTAGTACACAGGCGTAGACTATTTCGGTTTTGAAAGATGGAGACACTGACATCATATGCATGGCACACAAAAGGGGAAAAAGCCAAGTTTAAATTCACGTGCATGCATAAATATTACTGCCTCTGACAGGTTGGTCACTAGCGTCATCAGCAGGCCAGAAATTTGTACCCTTTTTAAACGAGGCAAACGTTCATGCAACGCAGCAGTGGAACGCCCCAATATCACAAAATAAATCCAGGGTGCAAAACAATCAAACAAATCAGTTGATCAGATCAGACATGCCACTATTAGCCTATCATCTCTTGGCCCCCTTCTTTCGCACGCAAGTCAAACAAAACAGATTAGTACTCAATTCCAATTTATAAATATTTCTAAATTATTTAACAGATATTAAGATTGAGGAGAAAAACCCCATAATAAATGAGGGATGGTTGATGGTGAAAGATTAGTTAGAGCTAACATAGAAAGAAATTTAAAAAAGAAATAATTAATAGAATAAATAGTATCGTGAATATTAATAAAAATATTTATATCGTAGAACAAAATTTAGATCCTAGCAGATATTTATGATATTTTAGAATGGAGGGACCGAGGTTGATCGATGCCTCAACTGCGATTTGAAACGGCGTGCGTCAATCATTGCCTACAAGCTTCCCACGGCAAGCAGACAAGGAGGAGAGGGAGTTCTTAAAGATGAAACATTGAAACGAAGAAATGACAAGCCAATCTTTCAGGGAAGCAGGCAGTGGCTGTCAACTGGTGACAGACACACGAGAGCTAGCCGTCGCGAGTCAACTGTTTGTTTTTTGCTTCGAAATTAATCGGCAGGATGATGCATGGACACGGCTCGATCGATCAGTCATCAGTGGCTGGAAGTTGCAACGAAATGGCGGCAAGTTTGCAGACAGGAGAGGATGAGAATTTGTAGTAGGATTGAGGCGCTTGCATCTGCATGGATCGAGGTAGTGGGTCGGTTTGGCCGGTATGGTTCATGCGGATTATCAATACGCGCGCATGTGGCGACGTACAGATGGATCTCACGGCGACATGGAGTGGCAATCATATGGAGGGTGGAGGCCACCGTTTGTTTCACGTGTATTTATTTCTCGTGACAACATTTGCGACAGCAGCCTACTCTGTTTGGTGGCGATGTCCATCTCAGCTCGTACGTGCGCGCTAGTTGCTAAGGCGTTCCGTTACATATGCCAGCTTTGCTAGCAATGCGGATGGATGCCCCCACACAGATCGATCGGTTTTTTCTTTTCCTTTGGTACGTGATCCATCCAGCACAGATAGATCAATCAGGTCGCCGTGGATTCTCCGTTTATCATGCGGGGTGGCTGACGGGCAAAACTTTATTTCTGATGCCCCGGCACGCATATGCATGCAACGTACGCGATCAACATTCAACAATATCGTTGAGCGAAAGAAAATGCATCATTGCGGGGAACAGGAGTACACTGCACAAGTAGTGCGGTGCATGCAGTGCACGTACCCACGCGCAGAGGAAGGCGGTCGATCGATTCATCATCGATCGGACGGACCAGGTGGTCCTGTCATGATCGAGGTAATAGTTTGAACATTGACAAGGATGCGTATGAGGCCGCATTTTGAGCCCGCAAGAGGGAAATGCCCAAAACGCATAATTAAGTGATATTTCTTGTGAGTGTAATTAAGTAATTCAAATATACAAGTAGATTGAACAATGTCATCAAAACTTTCTATATGCGTCATCTCCAATTAATTTCTACATATATCTTTGAGCTAACAGGTTGGCCAGCCCTTTGGCTCCATGCTCCCTTTTTTATCTTCATAAAGAGTATGGAGTTGGTGGAGTAAGAGGGAGCAACAAATTCACCATATACGCTCAGCACTTACTTTTTTTTTTAAAGTAGTGTAGACTACTCCGTGGGGTCATAAATTATTGATATTTAGAATAAGATTCAGTTAAAATTTTGAAACTTTGATCACTAATTTTATATTAGAATAGATTTATAAAATCTAATAAATTTATAATTTTATGATACTGCTTCCATAGGTAAATCTACCAATACCTTTTTTAACCAAGCAATTAAGAAATAGTTGATGATTAAAGTTTGAGAATTTTAATAAAACTTTTCACTAAACATCAAATATTTATATGGAATAGGACGAATAATAATTGAATCATCATTAGGTCCTTTCGGCTTTTATCGCTTATGAAAGCCCAGCCCAGCCCGAAGCCCGACTTCGAACAGGCCTACGTGGCTAGGTCAATATGTTTTCCTTTTCTGTGAACGAACACCTGGAACATGTGAACTCCCATCGACGACAAGGACGGACAGAGCACGGTCGCACGGACGATCGCGACGGACGCTGAGCATAGTTTGGTGGGGGTTCCCTGGTGCAAGCACTTTCCTTTCCTCCCCACACTGTCCATCGGTCGTGTCGGCCATGCAATGCCGCCGCAGAGGCAGCTCGCTCGCTCGCCCTGCGTCGCGCGCGGCGCAGCGATCGACGGAGGCGGTGGTGGTCACGGCGCACCCACGCACGCGTCTCCCCTTCGCTTCGCTCGCGGCTCTCCCTGCTCGTCGATCGGCTCGCCGTCGCGTTGTAGGTTGGGGCGCGGCGCAGCGCAGTGCATGATTGCGATCCCCACGCCTCGCAGGCCGCCGGGATCGAGGCAAAACTAACCCAGAAAAAAGTGGTCGACGAGCGAGCGAGAGAGAGAGAAAGAGAGGCCGGAGGCACGCAGAGATCCCGTCCGTCCTTCCGTTCGATCGTCCTACTGCGCTTGTGGGCCGCGGGCACGCGGTTGCACGGCCGTAAAGCCACCAACTCTGGTTCGACCTTTCCCGGACCGGCTCGGGCGGGGCCCCCGATCTAGCGAGGTAGCCGTTTTTCTGTACTGCGTGCCTGCACTCATGGACCCCACGACTAGTTGAGCAACTCGGCGAACGAACAGAGCCTTACGCAATTAGCGATCGAGCAAGGGGGGAAATGCGCATCGTCATCCGTGCAACACTGCAAGCAATGATACGTGGAATGATCCACACGTCTCGATCGATCACGATCTCACGAATCACCACGGCGGTAGTGGTAGTGGACACAGACAAGCACGGTCGACGACGGCGACGATGGCTGGACACCCGAGACAATCAGGCGACGGGACGAGAACGAGGGAGCAGCATGGCCGGCGGCCCAGGCGCCTACTACTACAGAACTACTCGTACGTGCAAACCGGCTGACGCTCTCGAAGGCCAGCTGCTGCTGCCGCCTGAGACAATTAGCCGTGGCCCTCCTCCCCGCCTTCTGCCCCAGAAGGCTGGTCGATCCGATCGATCGATCAACCTACCGTGGCAGGGCCGGGCGCCAGGGCGAGCGAGCTACCTAGCTGAGGGAAAATCAGAAAATCACTCGCGCGCGCGCGCGCAGCGCAGCCAGCCAGTGTCAGCACATGCTTTTTGGTGTGTTTTTGGTACAATGATTGGCGATTCCGCTCGTCGATCGCTGCGGCGCCACCACTGCAGAAACAAAGCGCGACACTGCAAGTCTGCGACGCTTGTACAGTAACTCTGCGTGCTGTGCTAGGCAGTGACCCGCTGCATGCTTCGCTGAGTGATCACTGTGCGTGTCACGATGCCAATTTGCATGGCCAGCTACCCCCCGGACGCCATGAAACTGTAGCTATGTGTCAATGTGTGCATCCCTTGTGCAATGTACAGATGTAGTACTCAGTTTTCACGTTGCTCTCGTCGCTTGTCCTGTTCTCGTTGTAGATTGTGGAGGAAGGTGGTTGAGTCAGACCAGGAGAGCTTTGTTGATTTCCCTCTTTCGCAGAGAGGGCAGGACCGTGCTTCTGAGAAATGAGAACAGACTGAAATGTTGCCAGAATGTTGGGCTAGTGCCTAAGCTAGTGGAGATTAATTACAACAGTTAGCATAGGAACTTTTCTGTTTTTCCACCTACTACCACCTGTAAGGGCTTTTGCATTTTCACTTTCAATTAGCTGATCGTGGAAGATGTTAAGCTATACCTTATTACTATAACATTTTTAAGCATATATCTTGTTAACTTACTTAGTTCACTTGGAGAGTGTAGATTACGACCAATTTGAATTGCAGAGGGGTAGCTAACTAGGACATTGACCGGCAACATCTGTACCCTCTACAAGACCGGTTCACCCTTTTTTTTTTCTGTTGTGTCTTCTGGATCAATGACATCAGACGTGCCCAGACAAAAGCAGTGCACCTTCAACGAGACAGCAGCAACCCTGTACCCAGATGGCCTCATGGCCGTGCTTGAATCAACTGAAGGAGACAAATAGGCCGTCGACTTTTATCACCATATATGGTCCTAACTTTTGAAAATGCATATAATGCTTTTTTGGCAAATGTTCTTTTAATTTGTAAGGAAAAATTTTGCACTTCATATGATTAGTACAGTAGTTACACATGTAAGTCTTGTTCATGTAATTAACTATGGAAATTGGAAACAATGATCGCTCAACTGCTAAATTAATTAGTTTTTAATCGCCCCACAGGATGGTTTGATTTTGCATGTGGGATTTGTATCCTCTATAAAGTTTGTAGGTCAAGGAATGGACGAGTTGAGGAAGCTAAGACTAAGCGGTGCTTGATTGGAGCATCTCCAGCAGGGACCCTAAATACAGCCCCCAAACAGTTTTTGGGTGGTGGAACAAAAAATTTAGGTTCAGCAGGGACTCTAATAGAGCCCTTAAAATGAGGAGGCCCCCAAATCCAGCCCCCAAGCCCCCAGTCCTGGGGGCTCTACACCACAGCCCCTATCGACGTTTTTTTGGCGCTATGACAATTCCTCCTGCCTGCACGCCGCCTCCCGCCGAACTCCTGCGCCACCACTTCCCGCCCGGCCTCCTGCGCGCCGCCCTGCCCGCCGGCCTCCTGCGCCGCGCTGCCCAACCTCCCGCGCCCTGGCCTCCCGCTCGCCGGCCTCCCGCGCCCTGCCTCCGTGCCCGGCCTCCGCTCGCCGGCCTCCCGCGCCCTGCCTCCGCCGCGCCGGCCTACCATGCCCTGCCTCCCGCGCCCCGACCTCCCGCTCGCCGGCCTCCCGCGCCCCGACGGCCTCCCGCGCCCTGCCTCCCGCGCGCCGCCCTCCTGCACCCTGGCCTCCCACGCGTGGCTTCCCGCGCGCCGGCCTCCCGTGCCCCACCTCCCCCGCGCCGCCCTCCTGCGCCCTGGCCTCCCGCGCGCCAGTGCGGCCTCCCGCTCGCCGGCCTCCCGCGCCCTGTCCTCCGGCGCGCCGGCCTCCCGCGCCCTGCCTCCCGCGCCCCGACCTCCCGCTCGCCGGCCTCCCGCGCCCCGGCCTCCTGCGCCCTGGCCTCCCGCGCGCCGCCCTCCTGCTCTAAATTCTTATAAATATTTATGTTTTAATTATAGTGTTAAACTAGACATATACATATAGTCTACAGTGAAAAATAATAGAAAAAGAAATAAGGGCTGAGAAATGGGGGCTGTTGCTGGAGTTCGGAGCATTTTTAGGGTCCAAAAAAAATAGGGGCAGCCCCCATTTAACATTTGGGGGCTCTAAAATAGGGGCTATTGCTGGAGATGCTCTTAGGGGGTGTTTGAATTGGTTTATTATGCTGCCTTATAAGCCTTCGTAAAATGAAAAACATTATTAGCTCATGATTAATTAAGTATTAACTATTAAAAACTTAAAAAATAGATTTGTTTTATTTTTTAAGGTACTTTTATATAGAAAATTTTTATAAAAACATATCGTTTTACGTTTTGGAAAACGTACTAATGGAAAACAAGAGAAAAGTTATAAACAAAAAAACAAAAGCAAACACCCTCTTAGTCTGATACCTGAAGTTTCCTGGACTTAGACGAGCTTGAATGAACAGTACCTGTAAAGTTGTACTCTACTCAGAAAATTCAGCACGCAGCACCAGTTCAAAACTTCAATTTCGGTTCAGCTCGGAAACTGATAGCATCTCCTTGTTGTAAGTTTGTTTGCCTGTTAGTATTTATAGTATATTTTTCCTAATCTACATGAACAAGCTCAATTATTTATTGCCAAATCACTTTTCCATGACATGATTTCTACCCAATTCTTGGACTAGCTCAAAAATAACCTCAGGGCCTAAAACAAGCTAATCTTGAATACCTGATTGGGAAAGTAAAGATTTAGTTCTGTTGGGCCAAGTTGGGCTAAGCCAATCCATGAAGCAAAACTAGATAGGTTGACTAGATGAGGCTACTCTGGCCCATTTTCTTTTGCCAGTTAGGAGTAATGACCAGCCCAGGCTCCAGCTAACCTACCGAGTTACCATTCCTAGGGTCATGTATAAATGTCCTAAGAGATTTGGTGTACAAACTTGCCTAAGAGATTTGCAAGTGCATAAATGTCACTTAGCACATTTTGCACTAACAGCAAATTCACACCTTGTAGCACGTTTTCTAAACCTTCTCGCCAAACAATGGCGTATCTAGGATTTTGAGAATGGGTGGTCCAACTTACGTAATTTTTCTTAAATACTGCAAATGTGACGTGCCAATATACGATACAAGTATATGTATGATAGAATTGATCAAAAGTGTATCATGATATATTAATAAAGGAGTTTTTTTTCTTTTTTCTCTCTTCACAGGATTCTTTTTAATTTTTTTTATATTACATGGGCCTTGGGTTGGGATTTTTCCTGGGTGGTCCTGATACGCTAGTGTCGCCAAATGCAGATATACGAGTTGCATTAGGCCTTAATGATTAATTAGCTAGGCATCATGCAATTCCATAGGGTCTTCATCAAACCTGGTGTTCATGTCCATCCAATCTCTCTAAGTGAAAGTTCTTCCTCAAAATGCAAAGTTACTGTGCCACATCATCAAGCAAATATGGCTCGTCCAATATTTACTCTGTACTTTAGAAGCCATCGGATACCTTGACTGACGAAACTTCATATCAATCCTTAGAGAAACTTCTTTTACAACTAGGTCCTTCCATATCCCTGGACAAAAAAATTGCATTTCCTTGCCTCAACGCTGTTGCACGACACGTCCCTTGAGGTCTCACTGCCGCACTTGTCTGCCTCTTCCCATCCCGCAGTGCCTCCCCTCATCGCTCCACTTTCACCTCCCTCCTCCTTGCTACTACCGCCGCCACTGAAAGGACCTTGATGTCGCACAGGGGGTGAATGTGCAGCCCTAAAAAACTCGCAGCGGAATTAAATTACCCACTGGAGTATCCGGTCACAAATACCAGAGACTCCAGTTAGGTCTCACAGTCTCACAGTGAGAACGGACCGACACTCCAGTCCAAAGTACCGGAGACTCCGGTCCCCTCACACTTTGCCCAAAGAGGCTTGTGCTAGGGACAATCCTGCAAGGGAAAGGGGTGGAATAGGAGATAAACGGCTGCAATAGATAGGGAAATGTATCACGAGACAAAACACGGATTTTTCACCGAAGTTCTGATCTAAGGATCATGCATTTCCGTTGAGAGACTCCAAGGAGCCGGATCTCTCTCGATCCCTAGCCTCACCAAGCTAATAACCAGGAGAAAGCCTAGTCTCCAAACCACCACCAAGGTATAGCCTCCTTTCCAAGCGACCACCAAGGTCCAAGCTCAGACAACATGCCCCTACCTCCGATGTGGCTTGTTCTACCAAGCAACCTGCTAAAAACTTGCTCGAAATCCACTGAATATACCTCTTCCCTTGCGGAGGTGAGGAAACCTTTACAAACTTTCCCGAGCAATCTACACGATCGGATCCTCGCGGGCAACGCCTAGCCGGCTAGGAGGAACACCTCCAAGAGTAACAAGCGCGAAGTCGAAGGCCGGACGTCGATCTCCAAGTGCTCAATCCAAAAGCGCTAATTCTTTGTCTCTCTAGAATCAGATCCCACTCAAACTCACAAAAATTTGCATGAAATTCAAGATGGAAGGGTTGAGAATTCCTAGAGATGATATGAATAGGTTTGAAATGTGTGGCAACCAACCCCTGCAAGTGGGGGTAGGTGGGGTTAAATACTCCCCTATTCCCGAAACTAGTAGTTACTCACATATTCAAACACTGGAGACTCCGTAGCAAAGACTAGAGATTCTGGTCACACTTGTCTATCACCAGAGTCTCCGGTCAGCGCACACTGCCAGGCAGACAAAACAGACCGGACTCTCTGGTCCTAAGGACCAGAGACTCTGGTTAGCTTTCTCTACCAGGCAGTACAGTTGAACCGAGGCTCCGACGCAACTACCGGAAAAGCAAAAATTTTACCCACACAACCCATTTTCCCATGTGTGTAAGGTGCCTTATGACTCTCTCTAAAGATCAAAGGAGCAAATGATCACTTGGACACCCACGTTGACTTTTGATTCTAACCCCTCTTTATAGTGCGGCATGCCTAAGGACTTAAAAACAAAAACTAAATTGAAAAGAAGTCCCTTTGAGCTTTTCATCCGCATTTGATCTTTTGTGGGGGGCTTACGTTCATTATCCATATCACAGTGGTGACTAAAATCCTACAACTTTCTCAATAGATTCATTAGTCCCTTATTAGTATTGTCATCAATCAACCAAAACCCACTTAGGGGGCTTGATGCACTTTCAGCCTCTTCCCTCCCTCCACCCCCCCAATGCCAAGTACCGCCATCTCCTCACAAGGTCACCATGGCACTCCCGGATCCCAAATGGTGGTGAATCGGACGCGGAGGGACGTTTCTATGGTAGCGCAATGACGGCGGAGTAAGCCAGGCACCTCCTTCTCATCCCCATGCCTAGCGCCGCCTCTTCTACTTCCCTAACCTCTTACTCAAAAATGCCATTCTACTCCATCAGCACCGCGGCCTCATCCTCTTTCTCTCCATCCCAAGCGCACCTCCTCCCTTGCTAGATGGCGCCAAGTCTCTCCCCTTCATCTCGCCACCACCGTCGTCCCTCGTTTTCACATTATCGACCTCCCCCCGTTTTGAATTGATGAGGTTAGGCAACAACATTGAGCTGAATTTTCAGTCAAAGGCGAAGTCTAGGTCATTGTGCCCGAGTTGTGCCCTCACTATGTCCTTTGGGTTCTAGCTTGCATTCAAGCTGGAAAATCTACTGTGGATGCATTCCGCAGTTGTTGGCAATCATCAAGCTTAGGTGCGTGGTCTAGTCGTGATGAACATTGGAATTTTCGTTGTTGTTCAATGTAATTATCTGCAGATCATGTTGAAGTGCATTCCTTCATGAATAGTTAAAAGTACTCCTTTGCTAGTAGTGCAAAATACTTTTTGGTATAATATATAGAGTGAATATATGATAACATAAATTATTGTTATGTAGAACATCATATCTAGGAGTAATGCATTAATTAAAATTTGTGACCCTTAAAATCATTTTTGGATCTACAAAAATAATATTCCTCAAAAACTGAAAGAGTAAGCCAAAATCATGCCCATTGCTAATCCAACTACACATTTTGCATCTATCATCTGTTTGAAATGCATACTTTATGACATAAGTTTGATAATGCCCTTACTATGGAAGATTAAAAAAAAATCAGAAAACTTAGGATAAAAGTATAAACACCTAAACAAAAGATAGATATGATTTGGTGAGGCAATTCTGTCCATCCACCTAAAAGCCCTCCCCAGTTTAACTAATATATTACATACTTATATATATGTGGTGAAATTTGAAAAATTAATGTTACTGCAATCGATGTATTACTTATGAACATGGTGTTAACACCAAAGTTGGTTTACATGATTCAATGGAAAAATGTGTTGATTTTTCTCTCATGAACAATTCTTTTCAGGGCAGTCTACAGCATGAGCACACTGATAACAATTCTGTGCACTTAGAATGTCCTGTGGCAAGGCAGTAGCTGATCGCACTTCATAGATATCTCAGACTCCGCATGTTTTTCGCAAAGAAGCCATATGAAGTGTTCCTGGAGTTTGGTGGATATGGGTACAGTGATATTCTCATAAAGAAATCAAAGGAAAGGGTATGCATCACATTGAGTTAAATTGATCCTTTTCTTTTCTAACTTACGTTGTGCAAATCCAGTGCTATCATGCAGGTTATGAAGCCCTTATTCACAGTTGTTTGCAATAGAAGTGATAAATCCTTCATCCTTTTAATTCAGGGCGCTACAAGTTTTAAGGATCGCCAGATAACAGCTACTGTTGCTGAGGTTCCATTTCACCATGTAGTGTTAAAGGAAGTCCACGTTTCCAATGAAACATGCCCACGCACATTGCAGAATGACTGCAGAAACTCACTGGATTGCAGATCAAGCCATCCCCTATTTGTCTCAACAGAGCAGCTGAGCAATTTCCAGACTATAAAATTAAGGTAATTAATCAACTTTTTCTAAACCTCCACGGATGCACTTTCAATTTGGTGCAATAGGAGGAAAGAATTAGTAAACAGCACAATGTGACACTGACAATAAGTGCAGATTACATGGACCATCTTTTTCTTTATCTTTGTAACAGAAATATTTCTAAATCATCTAAAATTTCCTCGCTAACTCAAAATTTACCATTTTAGGTCATTTGGCATTGGATGGGTGCTGGGCGGCTGGCATTGCAGCAATCGTAGCATACATTGTACGTGATCAATTATCATTCTTATGTATTGCCTTTAGACAAGCTATGTAATGGTGAAATTTAACAAATGATAGTTGTTTTGTATATTTCCTGGAAATTGGAAGAGAGGACAAATGTGTTTCTTATTCCAAGGCTATCTTGGTGAATGCATGTTGAACAGAAGTACTAGGTGGAAAGGTAAAAGCATAAATGGTGAATAGTGCAGAAGGATCTGCGAACTTTATTTAATGCAACAATAGCGCTATGTTTCTTTGTGTAAAATCTTCCAATAATAAATTAAATTACAATATATATTTTCAGATCATTACACATCAAAAAAGTCTATTTGTGAATTTAAGCTAATTACTACAAATAACGTATAAAACATTTAACAGAGAGGATGGTCATTAAACTAATAATGGTGGAAAACGGTATCAAAGAGTAGCCAACAAAAGCCACAACCTATATTAGATCTTAGGGAAAACGGAATGTAAGATTTTCCGCCACGTCGAACCCTATATTAGATCTTTTCCAAAAGATTAAGAAGGAGGCATGTGTCTAAATTTTTGATAGCACCATGTGATTAGAGCAACTTATTTCGATGTAATATATAGTTTCTATTATTCGGCTTCTCCTAGTAACTATGTGTGGCCTATCTTTTATTTTTTTATTTTTTAAACACTATCTCTTTAATGAACTAACTCTAACTCTTTTATCGTACTTTCAAAGAAAAATTCATGCACAATGATATCGTAATGGTGCAAGTTCACACGTCAATAGAGATTATACACTTACCACACTACTTAATATATGAAAATTGCTTTTGTATCACTGCATTTAGACTTTGAACATCTCGCTCAAATATCACGTGATAATAATCAAATGCATTTTCTACCCCTCTCACCTCTTGTCCATCCTTTGTAACACCCCTGCCCTGGTACCATCTACGGTGATACTAGAGAGGGAGCGGCGCAGGAGATTGGCGTCAACCAACTTCCATGGAACCGCATTGCCGGTACCAATTCCAGGAAACCTTGCTGGTACCCACGGTCAACCGAGATGTATCATAGCAGCTAAAAATAGAATATACTTATATTATACCTTTTATAAGTTGCAACTTCGGGTAAGCCCTGAGCAGTAACCTTCAAACAGAACAGTATAAACGGAACGACAGTGCAGCAAGAACTCAATCCACAAGCAACGGTTTGGGATTAGGAAAGAAACCTTAATCTTCACTTCAACTGCACTCTTCCTGAAGGAGAGAAACAGATAATGGATTGAGTATATACGTACTCAGCAAGTCACGAGAACTGTGAGTTATGCAGTCCATCAAGGAAAACTGGGGTTTATTTTAAAATATTTTCCAAAACCCTAGGTGGAGGTTGGTCCAGTTGTAAGTGGAAAGAGGCTATCGCCTCGATCCTATCCGCGAATTGCTTTGCAACAACTCAAGCAGACAAATCAACTTTTAATTGTTTAAAGTTTAGCCAAGTTTATTCCTTTACCGACTGTCGGACCACAAGAGTGGTTCAGTGGGTCTGTCTTTAAGCAATTTTCCACCATATTCTCATCTATTACTTTATTTTCACTTCCGTCCTCTCCAGGACGTAATCATATTTTTCCTCTATTATTTTCCTTTCACTTTCATCCTTTTCAGGACATCATTCATCTCATCATTTCAGCTTCGGCTCCCAGAGCCATTATATCTCCATCTCAACACATACTGCTTCCACTCGGGAGCCTAACTATGATGCCATCTGATATCCCGATCCACACAGGATCGTTTCAAACCACGTACTGGTCATCCATCAGCCGACCTGGCCAATTCTGGTAACGGTTCTCAACCACAAACATGCTTCGCAAACCTTTTTTATAAAAACAAAGCTACGCTAGAGGAATCACTTCACATCGCCCATGACCGTGGCACGACTGTTTGAACAGTTTAGAACTCTGCAGAGGTGCACGCTTTCCCCACACAACGCGGCTTACTCCCTTACTAGCCAAGCAGGGGAGGTTCGTGACAAGGCCTTTCCGAAGTGTCTCTAGGATTGCCTAAAGCCAACTAGACGGGTCCTAGACCAAGTACTGAGCGAGTCTCAGACTCCTCATATTCAGGATCCCACGGGTGCATCTCATATTACCACCCCGGTGACTCCACATCCAAAGGCAACCAAGCCAACCCTAGTTCTACTAATTACCTAGCCAGGGGTGTCCCATTCCACCCATGTGGTCGCACTGTACTATGATCAGTGCAATTCCCTAAGGAATCGGTCCTTATATGCGAATACAAAGCATCTCCACCAAGGCAATCACTTTGCGTCGCAGGGTTTTCGCAAAACATTATTTATTTCACAAACGTACTGACACCACGTGTCGGATTAAAAGGTATTATAAACCCTGGTTTTCCTATTTCAACAGCACATGTGATATGAGTGTAAACGTCGATGCCCATGCTCATAGAGCACGCATGCCGAGGTAACATTGAGGTGGAGCGACCAAGAATAAGGTTTTTCAAGCCTATGGGTTATTGCAACTACTAGGTGGGTTTGTTAGTTCGTCGTGCGAACCGAGGCCGAATCAATTTAACATGCACACTAAAATGCAGTTTGGCAAACAAAATATTTTGTAAACTAGGAGCAATATGTTCAAGGAGTTACTTGCCTTAGACTTTGTCTTCAAAATCCTCGAAAATCCGCGTCCAAAATAACTTTCGTTGTCGTCGACTACACGCAAAATGAGAGAAAATACATGAAACCCTAGAAATAAAATACTATTATTAATAACTAATAATGCCATGAGGTAGATCTCAATTTTAGAAAAATTATGAGACCTGAACGGGGTTGATCGGAGTTACGGTTGAAAAGATATGAATTTTTAAAGTTTAAATAGATTTTTCTAGAATTAAAAGGATTAACTAAATTTTGGAAAAGAAATATTTCTAGGAATATTCTTGGTCTGACAGGTGAGACCCTATGTCAGTGGCTTGGAGAGAGGCTGAGATGTGTGGCCCACTTGACAGAGAGAGAGGAAATGGGCCACAGGTCAGTGGGGCCCACATGTAAGGAAGAGAGAATGACAGAGAGGACCCACATGTAAGAGAGAGAAAGGAAAGGGGTCCCACATGTCATAGATATTAGATGGGTAATATATATAGATACATAATGTGTAGGCCCACTTAGCAGGGATATATAGGAGGGGGCAGGGTCCACCTATAAGTAGGGCCCCTATGCAGTGAGAGAGAGGGGGAGGGCCACTGTCAGGCCGAGGGGACTAAGGGAGGCGGGGCCACCGGACAGAGACCGAGAGAGAGAGACAACGCATGCCCGCTTGACAGAGGGAGAATGAGACAGTGAGAGAGAGCGGCTGAGGGAGATCGATGGCCGACGGTGGCCGAGACCATGCCGGCGAGCAGCGGCAAGCCGGTGGTGGTAGAGCACAGAAATGGGGAGCGAGGGCGATGGGGAGCGTGATGACCGGCTCAGATTGGGTGGGTGACGCATGATGGCGACCGGCTGCGTCATCCCGAGGACGGTGGAGAGAGAGGATGGGGACGGCGGCGGCGAGACACCGGTGGTGGGCTCGGCTAGGCTTCAGGATGGCGGGGCTTTTGATGAGGACATTACTACCTCAGATATGACCTTAGCTATCTTATGTATTCATCAACCAAAGGTGCATACTTTCTACGTAAGATTTACGTGTTATATATTTGAACAGCCGTTACTGCACTATGAGTTTTGTGTGTTCTTGTTTGCAGATATGCTTGCTTAGGTGAAGGGAAAGAGACCGAGCGCAAGGAATGCATGGATGATCAAAGAAGCCGATTGGGTACCAAACCAAGACCTTACCCAAGTCTACTCCTACATCACCACGTCACTTTTTGTCCATAGAAAGCAAGAGATGAAGTTCTGCACGTTTTGGATTCAGATTCGGGCCTTCTGATAGCATCAACTTCAAACGGATCTAGCCGCTGATCTAGAAAGACTCTCTAGGCCTATGAGTACTTGTTGGAAAGCTTATGGAGTCTACTTTCAGATGGTTTTGGTCCCACGTCAAAATTCCTCCTAAGCTGTCCGAAATCATCAAAACAAGACACATACATCTTCTAATCCGAGTCTGTTTTGGACCTTGGACCTTGTATTTGTGTCGTGGGCTAAACCCATAAGGAGTGCGCCCCTCACAGGGAAAATTCTAACCTTAGGACGTCCTAACTCATATATATTCAGTAGCCGCCGCCATTTAGAGGCGGGTTTTGCTTAGATTAATATGTCTTTGAACAATTTCGCCGTTTATCAGTTTGTGAGACCCCAACTTCAAGAATATAATCATTCATCTGCAAGTTGAGTTACAATCTTCTTTATTCTTGCTTGTGTTCTTCGATTCGCATGCAGGGATTAGCCTTCGTGGCGAGGTCAACCGGGCAACGCACGATTGATAACAAGAGGAGAAGTGCTGCGATTGTAGGGTATGGGTCTTGGTGATCAGAAATCGGATCGTGAGTGTCAATTCTCCACCAAATCGAGAGTTATCCTTACCTAACGGAAGATCAGGCACCCCATTGCCATCAGCTTTGGGGGTAATCTGTGGTGCGGCAGCTTGGGTATACAGATGGGGGAGGAGGTCGGAGAGGGGAAGTTCACCGAAGGGGAAAAGAAACAGCGGTGGCGGCTGGCACAGAGCTCTACTCAAGCTTGGGCCGAGCACGGCGGCGTGAGGGAGGACGCGGCGGCGGTGAGGGAAAAGGGGAGGGCTCGGCCGGGTTTTTATAGATGGGAGGTGGCACTAACCGACGAAGGAGAGAGGTGGTGGCGCGAAGCTTAGCAGTAGTCAATGGCGGAGGCGCGGAGATCGGGACGGCGGGCGGCTACACCGGCCAAGGCGCGGCGCGGAGCACGAGGAGGGGTGGCGGAGGCGACGCGGCGGCCGAGGCTGTCGGGCAGTGCCTGTCGGGGAAGCTGTGCACGCTCACGGCACTCAGCTGCGCAATTCGTCGAGCACGTGGCATGCGAGAGAGAGAGAGTGGAGAGGAGAACGAAGACCAGATGCCTGGGCCCTAGCTGGCAGCGTCACGGGCGCGGCGCGGGGGCAAGGGAGTCACTGACGCGAGGACTCGGGAGGCAGTGGCGAGCGCGCGCGGTCGACACGCGTGCGCGGGCCATGGCTAACGTGTGGACCCTGCTGTCAATGAGTGCACGAGAGGCCGAGGGGGAAGGCCGAGCAGCCGGTAGGCCGAAGGGGGGGTGGCCCGAGATGAACAGTGTCATTTTATTTTTTCTAGGGATTTTTCAGAAGGAGATTTTGGGAATTTGAGTAGGTTTTTAATTTCAAATTTTGATTTCTGAGTTTTCAAAATGCTAGGAATTTAATACAAAGGCTTCCAGGCTTGAGATTATACATACATATATACATATGTTTGTGTGTGTATACACACACACACACATATATACACACACACATATGTGTGTATGTATGTATGTATGTATTAGGGGTTGGATTCAAGGAAGAGACTATTGAGGGGCTTCAAGGGAGGATTCGGATTTCCAAAATTTGAAAATGGAACCTTGGATTTGAGAAAAGATGAATACTTGATTTTTTTTCTGGAAAATAAGGAAAATTTAAGAGTTTTTGGAAGGAAAATTCGAATTGCAAAATTCGAATTTGAGTTTCAAATTTTGGTTCGGGATTTTTGGTTGAGGATTTTGAGAGAGTTTGGAGTTTCAAGAAGGAGATATAATTGAGATCTCAGCACTTTAGTCCTTAGATCACACACAAAGACTCGAATTTTAAAACTAAGGTTTTATTAAAATAGGCTTTTTTTAACGACTAAAAAATCGGGGCGTTAGATCCTTCTTTCTTATTACTACACTAACTACACTATGGACTATGGATATCTCTACATTTATTGTCTATAGTAGTCTAATGAATCTTTAATCCTATCTTGACGAGGTTATCGAAACTACCAAAATATCCATATCTCTATAGAGTATTTATTTTGACTAACTTCGGTTAGTTTTGCTCTTCCTATGTCTTTCTTGATGGCTACTTTGTTTGTGAGATTCTTGACGAAGATCGAGGAAGATTTGTCTATAGGGTCACTGATTGGTGGTGCTGTCTTTTAAGGTCCAAGTCACTAAATTGTTTGGTGATGCTGGCTTGTTGGTTTATCAGGGGAATAAAGATGATGATCGATGCTCCTTTATTTACTTTTGTGCATGCCTCTCGTCTCTCTTGCGGCATTTACATGTGAAGCCCTTTTTATAGATTTTGTTTCCTTTATTGTAATTATAGGGTTTGTAATTTCTCATCTTATTTAATATAATCAGCCACGTCTAAAAATACTTATTTCTTACTTATTTAGTACTCCAGTTTATATACTTTCTGAACAATCGTATTACCAATGTTCGACGAATGGATATTTCCAAAACAAAGGGCACTGTACCACGCGATTTTTCTCTCAGGGCCGCACGTGGGCGCAGCGCACGGCGCTCCACAAAATCTCGTCACGGTCTGGGGGCTCTGGGCCATCCACCGGCGATCCTGGCCGCCGCCAATGGCCGCCGCCGCAGCGGCCAACCTCCTCTCGTTCCTCACCACCGCCACCACTTCAAGGTCCCCACATCCCCTCCTACCGGCAGCACGGCCGGCCCCAGCCTCGTCCCGCTTCGGCGGCCGTCGCGCTCCTGCGGTCGCTGCCACTCCTTGCCGCCGCGGTGCCCACGGGGTTCGAACTCTCCGGCCCCTTCTCCCTCCCCGCCGGGCTGCTTCTCCCTCCGCGGCGACCGCGGCAGGAGGTACTCGCCTACTCGGTGTAATGAAGCTAGTGCTTTGGTGCGAAATTTGGGTTAGAGTAGTCACAGTTGTTTGCTTTTGAAGGCACGTCTGACCCGGAGCTAAGGATGGTGCTCGAGCTTGCCTCCGACGAGGAGCTGATGGAGTTTGAGGAGATCCTATATGGTACCAGGTTCGATTGCTTGCTGGTTGTTCTAATGCTTTTTGGTTCTGAAATAACTGGATAGGTTGGTTCTGATAATATGTATTGGATTCATTAGTTTGGAATTTGGATAAGAGTCCTATTAGTTAGTGGTAACGTATATAATGGAAATCCGAATTGATACTTTCTGTTCTATTGGATATTCCGTTGCTACCTTCTGATAACTATGCCACTGTGACAGTAAATGGCGTGATTTGCCTGTCATGCAAATTTGCAGCGCCCAAAACTTTTGTAAGCACAACAAAAAACTCGATCTAATTCTGTACAAATTTGTGAAATATCTTGCCACTGCTATTTTGCTGCCTGTAAATATGCGGCACGAACCATTCAATCAGCTTCTGCATTATAGTTATGAGCCATAGATGGCCAAACCCAAGCCTGCAAATTTATGTAAGATTAAGAGGTAAACTTTATCGTACCTATGAAGAGATACATCTGTTATCATATCTCACGTCTTGACCATGGAGTTACCAATTTGTAAGAACTTCCTTTTCTCTTGATTTTGATTTACTTTGCTCACTGATCCAGTAACTCAGTTAGATCTACTCACCTACTGACCTACCTGAGTTTGTAATGTGAGAGTACCATAGTATATTATGAAGAATTTTTTTTTTGAAGAAACATACTCTGAAGAAATATTTACCATACTATTCCAACATTTCACCTTGCAAACAAGTAAATTTGTTTTGTATTTCCTTTCTTTGCAGCTATTTTAGCCCACTGCTAAAATCAATTTCAAAAAGACCCAATTCAGATTATGTCGATGCTTTGGATGATATCGAGGAGAGAGATATTTTCATCTCAAAATTAGAATCGAGGTTCCTGTATCTTGCTGCTGATGCCCGCTCAATCATAAGGTCAGTCAAGTAGCCTTTTGTTTTCCAACTCGAATAGAAGTAGCCTTTAATTGGATTGACTTTCCTGTTAGTCAACCAGCTTTAGTTCATCAACTTATTGAAGCTTTAACTGAACATTTGCACCTTTAAACTTGTATTTCATAGGGGGTCTAGGCCATCATACAGGAATGTCTTACTTGGAGTGAGAAGAGAACTCGGTGTTCGCTGCTCTAGTAAATTATGCACGGCAGACCTTGAGGCAGAAATATTTCTTCACCTGCTAGATGAATATTTGAGGTACTTACATATCGATGACAAGAAATGTACCTGCAAACAAAATACCTCCCAATTTTTGGAAATAGCGTCTCCCTAAATAAATATGTGATGGTTTGGATGTAAAGCTGGAGTTTGTGTGTTCCTGTGGTTTGTGTCCTGGTTGTATGGTGCATGAGGATTTCTTAGACTTAGCGCTTTTTGTTATCCCTTTCAACAGTCCTTTGGAGAAGAAGCTTGTTGCTTGATCGAGAGCTGGAAACCCCAGCAGTTGATGTCTAGTTTTTTTTTTTTCCTTCTTTTAGTTTACTAGCAAAATGCCCATACGTTGTTACGGAATTAAAAAATCACATCGGCATATTGCAAACAAGAAATCTATTTTGAATTTTAGAGCTTAATTAGAGGTTTTTACTTGCCAAGTTTTCACTCCCATACAAAAGGCTCCTTTTATTATTAGCGTGCAAGGATGACCATGGTTGAGTGCTCCAGGGTCTGTCTGTGACTTCTACGTTTGGTTTGGATAGGGGATGGACAGTGGTCCCACATATCATAATTTTGTGGAGTTGGTGGTGGGGTGGTGGCAGATTCACCACTCACCACCACTGCTACTCCCTTTTAAAGGAGTATAGATTTTGAGTTTGTGTTTTCTTTTTTCTGTGTAAGAGATTGTTCAGCTCTTTGGCTTTCTCCCCAAAGCTAGGTAATGCATTTTGCCTGATTTCCAAATTTAATAAATTATGTACCCCTATACACCATATTTTAATGTAGTCATCATCGCATACAACTGCTATTTCATTTTTGAACTATTTTCTTTGATGTCATTGTCACCACAAAGTAATCACTCTCTATCCGTTAATCCTTTTGCAAGTCTGCAGTCTGCTACTCTCTTTGGAACACTAGAGGTCTTGAACATTAATTTTTTAATTGTCATGCATTCAGCCGTCAGAAAGGCCCAGATTTATTTCCATGGAATAAACAGAAATCTCCAAAAGAAAGCCTTGGAGTTAACAAGTGGATGGTGCTTACTGATTCTGCATGGAAGATTGGAGCAAAGGGACTAGAAAGTGCATTCTTGAAGGTTCTTTGTGATCCTCTTTTTTATTATTCCTTTGTGACTCTCCAGTTTTTCTTTTTCTTTTGACTAAATCAGTTTTTTCTATGGAAGGGTGGTAGTGCATTGACTCTGAAAATGATCTATGAATCGGTAGGTAGTACTGTTTTATGAAATTAGATTGATTTTACTTCTTCTCACAGCATCATTATTCAGTAATGAACTTATCACCATGGTAGTTAGCCAAGAGACTATCTGGAAAGCTGCTGATGGAGGCTGGTAGATATGAGATAAAGAAAGAACTTCTAAAGCAGGTATATGTATTTTAGTTGATGTCTGTAAGCAAGTGTTCCTGATTTTATTATGAGCTCGTCTCAATTCTTTTAACAGAACAATAGATATATATTCATCCTTTCAATTGTTTCTTTTGATTCAACTTGAATATTCAGTAGTGTTTCTTATGTCCCACAAACTCGTGTTCTGGCCCCACCTGAATAATGCAATAGCATAACGTATCGACAGATCATACACACAAGTTGTAACAATTGTTTTTAGTTGTCATAATAAATATCCTTCAGGGTACTGAGGTTTGCCATCTACAGGGTGGACGATTAGCTGCTGCTAATCTGGAGTCTCGAGCTGGTTGGCTTGCAGCTAGGCAGGTAACATTCTCGTATGTTAGCAGATACTTCCATGCATAATTGGTATATTATGCTCCCAATATTATCTAAAACTGCACATTTTAGATGGCAGTTTGAATAATCCTCTTGAATGTACTGCATGCAGGGTTTGGCACATGCAGCGTCTAGATATGCTGGTCTTAGGAGTGTCATGACGTTTCTTGGACCAATGTATGCTTCTGCTAATATATCTTGAATCTGTTTATTGGTGTATTTTGTAAATCAATAATATACTATCAGGTTTCCACACGATTCTATAAAATTTATGTCCTCATTTTTTTTGTCAATAGTAGTAGGTTCTTTTGGTTAAATATTTTTTTGGGTGCATGATGTTTTTCATGTTTTGCTAATTCAACTTGCTGTTCTGAGTTTACTGCTTGTCAGATCCTTTTTAAGACAATGATTCATTCAAAATTAGATTCTCCTTCAAACGTTTTGTTGTGTTGAATTTTGAGCAGGACTATAAATCAGTCACTAACTTTCTGTGGTCTACAACTTATTGTTGCATAGAATGTGGGGGACACTCTTGGCTGATATTGTGATCCAAATGCTTGGGACAGACTATGCTAGAATTGTGCAGGCAATCTATGCTTTTGCTCAGGTGAGCTTCTAACTGTTTGGTCCTTTGGGCAGTAACTCACTATCGATCTATTGATTCACATCTAGCCTTTCTGACAGATTCGGCTGACTAGGACATGTTACATAGAATCTCATGAAGAATAACCAAGAATGCGACATTTCTGGTCAGGACTAACTGGGCATTCTGGCCCATAGTGTAACATTCTGATCGTGCAGAACATTTTTCGGTGAATGCTGGCGTAGTTCTCCATGAGAACTCGAGGACAGTAAGTTCATACTTCCAGAGAAGTTCTGCAGCTGATGTGAGTGTGTAGATGTTAGATGACAGAACAATTGATAGATGCTTGGTAGATGTACAGAGAACACACAAATCATCTATGCCTTTTGAATTCACCAAGTTTTAAGGCTGCATAAGTGAAAACTTGTTATAGAGGTCAGGAAAAAAATAAATTTACTGTCACTATAAAAATGGTGTAATTGTATTTAAGAAATAGCTCACAATGGCCATTAGGGCCACCTACTCTCTAAACGCGGTAGTTGTGAATGAATATACATCCACTTCACACGTCCACGGGGGCCCGAAGTTGTAGACCATGCATTCCATTCTGCTCCAGTTAATAATGCAATAAAACGGTTCCCTTGATTTAAACTATTGTCCCCTAACATTCAGTTAGGCAAGGCATCCTTCATTGACATTAGTCCATGCTTATCCCAGCCATTTCTTACGGATATGCTTACGTGTAAACATCAGGGCAGAATTTGCATATAGCACCCTGCTTTGTTCCCTTATCAAGCAATATAAATTATGGTATTTATCTACTAGATTGTGTAACAGGTCAGATAGCTAGTTCAATAAGTGTGTGATTTTTGGTCACATATTTTTAGTGTTAATTTGTGATACCTCCTAGTACCCCAACAGGGAGGTATTTAAACTTAGGCCTCCTTTGAAATAAAAGATTTGTGGAGGAATTATATAGGATTCAAATCCTATAGGAAATTTTTCTATTTGGCCCTTTAAAACAAGGATTGTAATGGCTCATTGCATGAAGATTTAGGAGGAAAGTTAGCAAGAGCTCTAACTTCTTGAAAATTTTTATTTGAGTCTCTCATCCAATTCCTATGTTTTTCCTGCGGTCTTGTGTTTTGTAATCCTCTATTTTACATATGCATTTCTACTAAAATCCTATGCTTTTTCCTATTCTATTTTTTTTACAATTCCTACGTTACAAAGGGGCCTATACTCCTGCATTACAAAATATGGTACCTCCTTAAGACCTAAATAAATGTCTTAAAGAAGTATTACCTTCATCATAAAATATGGAAACTTCTAGCGATCAAGATTTGTCCTAGAATATAACAACTTATCCATCGACTCGCTCATCTCAACCTATCACAATTATCTTTTGTTTAATTTCTGTCTTATTTCCTCATCTTAAGCAATCACAACAATCAACCCCTATCATTTTAACTTCATCTCTCTCCTTAATCCCCTTGAAAAACTCCACAAGTGATTATATTTTGGGACAGCGAGGTAGTACATGGTGAAAATGCACGAGGTGCCTTTGTGCAAATTTTCCAAACCAGAGGACCCAATTTGTGAGCGTGCGCCATGTCTAGAAGGATGGCCCGTTGTTTACATTCCTTCACCAGATCACCGAAGCTTTCTAAATCGCGGGCACTTAACGCATGAGAAGCCCAATGAAACCTTAAATCGCAGCGCTGCACGGCAACATGATCTCCTCCTAGCTGCCTAGCTTCTCAGTGTCGTACGTTGATTACAGCCGGCCGGCCGGGCATGGCTAAGATGGTGATCAGCCTGGGGAGCTCGCGGCGGAGGAAGCGCGGCGAGATGCTCTTCCGGTTCGAGGCCTTCTGCCAGCCCGGCTACCCGGCGCAGTTCGCCGGCGCCGGCGGCTTCAGGGACAACGTGAGGACGCTGCTCGGCTTCGCGCATCTGGAGGCCGGCGTGCACGGCGAGACCAAGTGCTGGTCGTTCCAGCTCGAGCTGCACCGCCACCCCCCGACCGTCGTGAGGCTCTTCGTCGTCGAGGAGGAGGTCGCCGCCTCGCCGCACCGCCAATGTCACCTCTGCCGCCACATTGGTCCGTCGATCAACTGCTTGTCTGAACTAATCTACTAGCTATCATGCAATCAATTAACCCTAACGCTAAGCTACATAGGATCGATTAGGAGATCACACATGCATAGGATTGATCCGATGCCCCATGGTGTTTGTAGGCTGGGGGAGGCATCTGATATGCAGCAAGAGGTATCACTTCGTGCTGCCGAGGAGGGAATCCGCGGCGGAAGCCGACGGCCTGTGCTTCGCGATCAACCACGGCGGCGCGGAGAAAGCGTCGTCAAAAGGGACGACGGCATCCAGCAGGGGCCACCTGCTACACGGCGTCGTGCACCTCAACGGCTATGGCCACCTCGTCGCCCTCCACGGCCTCGAGGGCGGCTCCGACTTCGTCTCCGGCCACCAGATCATGGACCTCTGGGACCGCATTTGCTCAGCCTTGCACGTAAGGTATATCCATGTGCATGTATGCATGCAACCCTTGTAGCATACTATGATCGACCGTGCCTATGCCTGAACATTTGCTTGGTGATGGTGTGCTGCAAGGAAGGTGAGCCTGGTGGACACGGCGAGGAAGGGGCACATGGAGCTGAGGCTGCTGCACGGCGTCGCGTACGGCGAGACGTGGTTCGGGCGGTGGGGGTACAGGTACGGCCGGCCGAGCTACGGCGTTGCGCTGCCGTCGTACCAGCAGTCGCTGCACGCGCTCAGCTCCATACCGCTGTGCGTGCTGGTGCCGCACCTGTCGTGCTTCAGCCAGGAGCTGCCCATGGTGGTCACCAAGTACCAGGCCATCAGCGGCCACAAGCTGCTCAGCCTCGGCGACCTCCTCCGCTTCATGCTCGAGCTGCGCACCAGCCTTCCCGCCACCTCCGTCACGGCCATGGACTACCGCGGCATCATGTCGGAGGCATCGTGCCGGTGGTCGGCGAAGCGCGTCGACATGGCGGCCCGCGCCGTGGTGGATGCGCTCCGCCGCGCCGAGCCCGCCGCGCGGTGGGTCACGCGGCAGGAGGTGCGCGACGCGGCGCGCGCCTACATCGGCGACACGGGCCTCCTCGACTTCGTGCTCAAGTCCCTCGGCAACCACATCGTCGGCAACTACGTCGTGCGCCGCACCATGAACCCGGTGACCAAGGTGCTCGAGTACTGCCTCGAGGACGTGTCCAGCGTGCTCCCGGCTGTCGCCGGCGGCGTGCCGAGCCAGGGCAAGATGAGGGTGCGGTTCCAGCTCACCCGGGCGCAGCTCATGAGAGATTTGGTGCACCTCTACCGGCACGTGCTCAAGGAACCCAGCCAGGCGCTCACCACCGGCGCGTTCGGCGCGATCCCGGTGGCGGTACGGATGGTCTTGGACATCAAGCACTTCATCAAAGATTACCACGAAGGGCTCGCCGCGACCAGCAATGGCGGATTCGGGCATCCCCACATCAACCTGTGCTGCACGCTGCTCGTGAGCAACGGAAGCCCGGACCTAGCTCCTCCGTACGAGACGGTGACCCTGCCGGCGCACGCAACGGTGGGCGAGCTGAAGTGGGAGGTGCAGAGGGTGTTCAGCGAGATGTACCTCGGCCTGAGGAGCTTCACGGCCGAGTCCGTCGTCGGGGTCGGCTCCGACCAGGAGGGCTGCCCGGTGCTCGGGCTGGTCGACGTCGGGAGCGCCGTAGTGGTCCAAGGGAGCGTCGGCGAGCAGCAGCAGGAACAAAATGGAGAGGAGCTCCACGAGGCGGACCCGAGGAAGGAGGCGGCGGTGGCGGCGGCCGTGTGCGAGGGGAGCGGCGGCGATCGCGAGGGGATCGTCGTCGACTGCGCGTGCGGCGCGAACGACGACGACGGCGAGCGCATGGCGTGCTGCGACATCTGCGAGGCGTGGCAGCACACGCGGTGCGCCGGTATCGCGGACACTGACGACGTCCCTCACGTCTTCCTCTGCAGCCGGTGCGACAACGACGTCGTGTCGTTCCCCTCCTTAAACTGCTAGTTCCCGATGTGATGCTACCGCTGGCTGCTGCTATAGTACGATGCTATCTACTTGTGAAAGTGATCGAGATTGCAATTTTTTTCTCGTCAAAACCAAAATGAAACCAAAGGATGAACACTTCAGAGGTCAGAGGTCAGAGTCCAGAAGAGCTTTCAAGTTTCTTCCGAGAAAACCAGGTAAAACTTCGGACCTGCTTAATGTGGGCCGGTGCTTGTTTAGCAAAGACTGGTTAGAATCACTGAATCCGGGCCAGGAGCCCAGGACAACCGTCTTCGAACTAATGGGCCTTCTAGAGGTGCATTACGGCATACCTTCGTGGCTGGCTTTAGTTACAGGCTAAACTAAAATAAAACTTACTTCTTCATTTAAGCTAAACTAAAACAGACTATATATTACCCAGGGCCGACCCACCCTCATCCCGGCATACTACCATAATGGCTGGGCCGTGACCATGTAACGTAGCTGAAATGAGGTGCCCATGCATTTTAGCCTCCCAACTCATCTTCACCAGACATTTTACTTCAACTGTGTGTTGATGTTAGAGCAGGAGAGGCTTGATGACTAGCTTAAGATTTGCACCTAATGTCTAATGATAGGTTAAGTACCTATCAAGTAACAAATAGTACTACTAAACTGGGAAGTGACCACCAAAGAATGAGCTATTCACATGCCCTGTTTGGGGGGGCCACTTGGAGGTGTCATGAAAGGCCTTTTAGGAAAGGGCTTCCCTACACAGTGGGCACTGCTGCTGCTGCTGCTGCTACTATCCTATTCCTACTCCACGTTTGCCTGCATCCATGGGAGAAGGGAAGCTATAGCCATTGTTCTGGTTGGAAGCATCCAACTAACATCCTGAATGATTCATGTCTAACTTTGATGGCAAGAAACATGCTTTAGCCCACCAACACAAAAGTTAAACTGAACCTGCAATGTGCTCCCCATCATGCTTGCACGCTTAAGTACCTTTCAGATGCTTGAGAGTTGAGATCCTCTCTTTCTTTTCGTATTATTAGAACAGATCGTTCTACTTTTTATCTCTCCCAAGAGCCAAGTGCCTGCTGACTAAAATTAGCAAGAAGGTAGAAATTTCAGTACAAAGAGGGACTACAAGCTGGAGTACTAGCATAGTGACATACTGCACACTTTGGCCATTGCAACAGCAAAGAAGTGGGAATTGTTGTGAAGAACAAAGCAAGAAGAAACAAATGACTTATCATTGAAGCAATGAAAAGAGAGGGAGGAAAGTTATTTTGCTTTTCTCTCTCTCTCTGCCAGTAGAGGAGCTCCGTTTGTCCTGTGTCCCTAGTGAGACAACCTAGCTAGCCTTTTCTTTTTCTCTCTCTTTCTGTTCCTTTGCAGTTTTGCAATGCAAGGACTGAAGGGCCCTTTGTTAGGGCTCTTTCACCATGAGATGCCTGTTTCTCTCTCCATCTTTTTCCTGTCTCTTTTTGTTTCATTAATCTGTCTCTGACATGTTGAGGTGATCCACCACTATGGTGTGAGGGCGATAGGGGCACATGGTCTGGTGGCACGGCTAAAAAGGAACTCATCAACTAAAAGGAAGGAGCAAGTAGCTAGCAACACAGTGAAGATAGGGCGATCGATGTGGAAGTGACTAGGGAACGGCATCTTGGAAGCAAGCTAGCAAGAGATCAGCTGCTTGCTCCATTCTGACTAATAATGACCTCATTTGCAACATTAATTTTGCCCTAGCTAATGCAGGACACTACTCCTATCTGAAGCTCTTAATTAATTTAAACCTACATTTACCGGCCGCTTCCACTTGCAATCATGTCTCACAAAAGAGGATGAGACGACCACTGCCTGCAGTCATTTTCTCCATCTGCATGTGTGTGATGCATGCCTGTATCACACCATCACTGTCACAGAGCTCTTGACGAGAGGTTTGTACTGGAGAGTGCACGCAGGATGCAGCTAGCAGTACAGCACCAACAGACCAATGCTTCGTGCCAACTTGGTCGTCTTCCTCGTCGTGTTATGGCCGGAGGAATATCGCCGGAGCCGGGTGGGGCGGTGGCCCTACCACGGCGGCCGGCGAGGAGGAGTGGGCAGCGTAGAGCTATCGCTCGCAGAGTACATGCATGGCGCCCACTATCCACTGATCGAACCACTAGCTAATAACCAAGCCAAACACCAAGCGAAGCTAGGCCCATATGCATGTATACTACTGGAGTGGAGTCCAGAAGTAGTGACACTGACAGGTAGGACCAGGTGGGCACTAGTTAGGTCTTGACACGTGTAGCGCCACAGATCGTTCTTGTCTCGTTGCATGCACAGACGGGACAAAGCCGGTCCAAGCCTAACTAGGCTACAAAGCGATGAGGTAATGGACGAAGGATGGATGGTTGCTAGGATGGGTTATTTTGTGCTGTCTTATTGCCATTGGAGGATCTTATTGAGATATGGTTGATGCCTATAGTTGAGTTCCCTATAGCTCCATGGCTGAATCAGTCCAGCAGAGTACAGTAGTACTTACTTCCTCCCTTTCAAAATAATTTTATCTTTTGTTCATCTCATTTATCCCATAAAGACTAAATAGCAATTAATGCATTGAGTTTGATAAAGTGAGAGATAACTGCATTAGAATTTGTTAAAATAGAGAACAAGTGCAGTAGAATTTATTAAAATAGTGAAAAGTATATTGGAGTTTAATAAAGTGAGGAGCATTCTAGTCTATTATATTTATATTAGTATGTATGAAATGGATTAAAAATAAAGTTTTTTTAAGATAGAGGTAGTACAGTAGAGTGAAGTCAGTAGTTCTTACAGTGGAGTGGAGTGTGTATCTAGCTTCCGTAGAGTTTATCTTGGACTCTAAGAAAAATGCATGTATAGCTAGTGTAGGTTGTCTTTTCCCTAGAACGTATAGCTGGATGGATGGATCTTGCAACAGTTCAAGAGATCGTGCGTATCTCGATCTAATCTCTACTTCACCATGCCTACGTACAAGAAGCTACTCCTAGCTAGTACAGCGGTAAACTGAAGTTGTCAGCTCTCTGGTATATATACGTGTAAGCTAGAGTAGTAGACTGTTGAAAGTTGGAACAAAACAATGTAGTACTTGTACGTAGCAAAACGCAGAGAGAAAGAAAGAGTCTGTGACGCCATACCAAAAGCTACCCATGAACTGGCATCTGATTCAAGGAAATCATACATGCATCATTCATTGCATGTTTTCTTCTTCATGCATGGTCCATGTCTTGAAGAAAGAAAACGAACCAATGGAGAAGAAAAGGTGCGACGCTAGCATTATGTGTAGTAACTGATGCCACTCTGTTCCCTACCTTTGCACTCATGTTCAGTGGGCTCGATCAATAGATCGATATGCTGCTCAATGATCGGTCGCCTCTAACTGTGAACTCTGTACGTACCTCAGCGCCACCGTTTGGTTTGATACATGATCAATGTGGACGTCTAGTAGGAGTATCACCTAGCAGCAGCGGTGGTTTCACTCTTTCCGGCAGGAGAGGGACATGAAATTCAGATCTGACGACAATCTTAGCCATGTGATGTTTTGATTGATGCATGATCCGTTTGGCTAGAGTAGAATGCATAGGCATCGCAGCACTGGTATACGCGTACAAGAGAGTAGAGTTAAGAAGACCTGACACTGAGTCTGAATTCTAGGGTCAGTTGTCCATGCTTACATTTCAGCAGTCATGTATTGTCACCAAATCAATCCAAGGTCGCGGCATTCTCAAGGTTCCTCTAAGTACACACCAGAGGGCCAGCAAGAGCATCGTAAAACCTCAATTCCAAATCCAACCTGGTTCCCTGGGCGTCACCATGTGTGTGTAGTCATATCATCAGAGAGAATCTTCAAGCAGTAGCAACAACTGATCACTGATCAGCGATCACTCTCAGCGAGAAGCTAACCAATGCGACAACTGGTTCTCGCATCAATCAAATTAATTCATGCGAGGCAGTCAGGCAGGCAAACTACTGGCTGGCTTGCTAGCGTCCAGTTCGGCTAAACGTCGCGTTTGGCGCTCGGTCGATCGGCCGCCATCGCTTCGGCTGCCGCGCGCGCGACGACGACGACGGGGCGAATCCTATGGCGACGTACTAGCACGTGCCGGCGGCAGAGGAGACCGCAGCGAAGGTTGGCATCGGAGGCCGTCGCTTTTCTGCGCGCGCCCGGCTGCATGCATGGCTGATTTCCGGCCATCTCCACACACACAGACTACAGAGAGAGCGACTGTGAGTGAGTGAAAAGCGGTCACCTTTCAACACGAGATGAGCCTAGGGCCTGTTTTATGAGCTTAAAATTTTGACAAACAGCAAGTAAGAATCTAGAAAAGATGAGTTTTCTGGCTTTTAGCTTCTATTTTATTTTTTAATCCTATAATTGCAGATTATTAGAATCTGTATGAAAATCTAAACTGTTTGGGATTATAGATTCTGAGAGAAGCTGCAGCTGTTAGAAACTTTCTCAAACAGAGTCTACGAGAGTGAGAGTAAGACAAGTTAGCTAGGAGAGAGATGGACGGTATTAGGGCTGGACGAAAATCTTGTGACTCGCTAGATAGCTCACTCGGCTCGTTTGGATTTGTTAACGAGCTGAGCTAAGATTTTAGCTCGTTGGCGGAGCTGGCTTGTGAGCCAAATGAGCCCAGTACCAATAGCCTAAGTGCCTAAGCTAAGCGGTCAAACCTATCAAGAAAAGACAAATAAGCCAAACTACTCCATGCCTCTATAGTAACTAATGAGTAAAGATTATAGTACTGACTATTGAACAAGTGAGTAGTGAATAGTAACATACTGCATATCGATTATATATTTAGGAATTGAGAATAATACCTTCAGATTATGTGTTAATGTATATTGCTAATTGTTTGGGAATAATACTGTTAATCTGATTAGAAATAATACCTTTGGAGTATTGATCAATGTTTCCATAGTGATAATGTACTAATATTATAAATAATACCTTTAAATTATATATTTATTTTATGTTTTATAAGCCTGGCTCGCGAACTAAACAAGCTGACTTGAGCTAACAAACAAGCTAAGTTAAACTTATAGCGAGCCAGCTCGACATCCTAACGAAACCGAGCTGGCTTGATATCAAGCCCTAGACGGGATGGATGATAGAGAGGGACGAGATAGATGCGTACTGCTGCAATGCAAGGGAAGCTAGCATGGCCCGCCACCCACTCGAGCGTGTCCAGTGAGTGCGGCACGTGTAGCTGTCGCACCTTCACGTGAGTCCAAGCGGGCGGTGAATGATATGCAGAGATCGCTCAGAGAGATGAGTCCAAGGAGAGGCCGGGCGTCAGGTCAGAGACATGAATGAGAGGAGGACGCTTTGCATTGGCAAGTGAAGCAGAGCAGAGAGCAGTTGGGAAAAAAAGTTAAAGCGAACAAAAAACCAATACGCTTTACCCGGTCGCGGCGCGAGTGGATGAGTGAGTGGTGACAAAAGGCTCTCAGCAGACGGACGGGCGGGACAGTCAAGGCCGCGACGTCAAGCGCGCGGGCGGGGATAAAAGAGGAAAGAGCTACCTCACCTACCGTGTGCTGCAAAAGCTTCACCGATGCATCAGCTTTTGAAAGATGCTGTGCCCTGCTCTACATATATACTACTATATATATATTTCTTTCGTCTTAAAATAAATTAATTTTTTAAGTTTAAATTTTATTCTAAAATAAATTAATTTCTATTTTCTTATCCATCAATCTGTAAATCGAAAAAAATATCCCTTTAATATTACTTATCTACTTACTATTCTTATTAATAAGAGATATTTTAATCTTTTATTCTCCTTCATACTTATATTAAAATGGTAGCAGTTGGTTTTTGGAATAGAGGGAGTATGCATGCAGCATGTCCAAAACGGTCAGTAGTACTAATGTGTTACCGGTTGTATTAATTTGATTGACGTTTAACGGCAACTTGATCAGTGAAGGATATATATACAACCTGGCCTTAACGATCGGTGAAGGATTGCGCTCAGCTGACGCCCTGATAGGTGCTAAAGTCCAAAACGCTAGTGGAGTATATCCAAGTGCAAATCAAGAGTGATACCAAGCTACCAATAGCAATGCTAGCCATATACATGCACCATGTGCGCATCATCCAGCTGACCAGCTGCCAACTGGAGACGGCCTCGTAGAGTAATTTTACGGTGTTTATAAGATACTTACGCCCCATTCCTTATAGCTTATAAGCTTTGCTTATTTTCTTGTTTGTTGTGAGCATGCTTTTCGAACCGTTAAACGGTGTGTTTTTTTAAAAATTTTCTATATGAAAGTATCTCTAAAAAATTAAATAGATTCATTTTTCAAGTTTTTAATAGTTAATACTTAATTAATCATACGCTAATGATGTTCTTCGTTTTACATGCGACTTATAAGATAGAACAATAAACCAATTCAAATACTCCCTAAGTAGGTGGAGTAATATAAAAAGTTAGTTAAGAGAAACAACTTTTACGGTGTTTGCATAGTAAAAAATGTAAAAATCAAACGCTTCACAATAAAATATACCATGTAAAACATATTTAAGTATTGATATATGTACTTCGATAATGAGGAAAAAAAGATAATTTTGCTGGTAGATGGACAAGGGTGGGATTATTGTTTTTGATATTAGTTCTAGGTACATCAGTATCATATCGGTAATTCTTCTTCATCTCCAGTGCACGTTTAAGTCATCCCCATCTCCATTACGTTATTTACGTCGTTTTTTTGAGATTTATATTTTGTGTCATCTCTAGACTGTCGAAGAGGAAGAAGACGCTGGAAACAACGGCTGTGGGTATGACTGCGGCGATGGGATAGACGGCTATGGGGTGGACGGTGATTGGAGCGATGACTACGGGCGACGATGGTAGCACTTGGAGCGAGGGTGACTGTGGCGATGGGAGTGACGATGAGAGCGCGGATAGGATGGTGGCAATGGGAGCGACGCTTGAGGGGTGACCGTGCCGACGCAATGGGGTGGGGCAGAAAATTCAAGAAAAAAAAGAACAAAGGGGGAGAAGAAAGCCGAGCTTTATTTCTTGTTTTCCCGTGCCAATTAGATCGAACAAGTCACCAATTGAGAAGATTTATATTGTCTACTACCTATTAGATCGAGCCAGTATTCACTTAAGAGAAATACCCATATTATAATTAGTTAATTACTTTAATTATATTAGTTATCATGATTTTATTTCGTACATTGCTTCTCAGTCGTGAAAAGAATGGACGTATATACGCCGTGCAATCCGTACCGTGTCGCGCGCCCTGGCCTACCGTCTCGGCGTCTCCCGCGCGCTTGCGGTCGCGTGCGACATGTGTGGAGCCGGCTGCCAGCACGCGAGCGGCAGGCGAGCGAGCAAGGCGCGCCACGGCGGTGCGTGCGGCAAAAGCCGCGTTGGAAATTGGAGTGGCGCAGCGTGTGGCGCGCGCGCGGGCGTACGTTCAGCCGGCCGTGCCGCGCGCCGGCCGAATGTCTGCGGGCGCCGGCCCATCGATGGTTGGCCTGTTGGCCAGGGTATCACTGTGATCTGTAGTACTGTGGCCGCTGGCCTCTGGCTGGCTTGCTCCGCGTACGGCCGAGCCGAGCTGAGCTGATGCCTTACTATTTCAGCAACCGAGCAACAGCAACAAAGATTCGAGCACAGATCTGCCTCCCTTTTAACACTTTGCTCTCCAACAGTACTGGAGTATTTGTCACTCTAGAGGATTCTGCTCGTGGCCAAAACGGCAAGACAACTAGACCAAATACCCAGGTCAGGGTTCACAACACCCGAAAACCAGGAAATTCGGACCAATTTCGATCGAATTTAATGTTTCAAGTTTAAATTTCTCAAAAACCATAAGAAATCCCCTTGAAATCTGATTTCAATCCGCCTCAAATTATTAAATTTGGTAAAAAAAACTTGATTTTAGTCAGAATTGTAAACCCTAGCCTGGTTACATTGGGCAAAATGTACAACAATAAAAACGAGAAAGAGAATTCAACACATGCACTGAGATTAATATGCTTATAGCTACCTGTCAATTTCCGATCAATTCCGAGCGCTCCCAGTGACACATGTGTCGCTTTCAAGATTTCCATTTTTTACAAAAAAAAAGTCCTCGTTTATCAACATAATCTTGAAAAGGCCCTCTCACCATCTGACAGTTCATTGTGGTTTTTTTGGTAAATACCCTTGTCCTTCTGTGAAATAAAGAAAATTTTGCTTCTAGGGATACTGCTGTAAATTTTAAATGTCTGAGGTCCTCCCTGTAAAACCAGGGCCCACTGATTTCAATTACAAGGTAGAAATGAATAGATATGAATTGTGTTACTACCATTTTCTGTATTTTTTTAGTGAGATGCTATACGTAACTGCTGCTCCATCGAAGAAAATTGTAGGACACTGTATAGACGTGCCACGCCACATGCCACATGCAACAGTTGTGTGATTTTCATTATACGTGAAAGCTACTTAATTAGTAGAGATATTTTCTGCCGTATTAATCAGTAATTTGATTTTTATGATGACAAATTTATGATTCCTATAAAATGATGCTCTGCTTATTATGATTCTCACTGTAACTCCGGTTATTTTCAGTTTAAAAACACTAAATTATAATTCATTTATGTGTGATCTTTGCATATTTTAACTCTTTGCAGCTGTACACAGGTTACTGGCTATGTTGTTCAAACAAGCCAACAGATTGATCGGTACCAGACCAATGGTGAAGAAGATATAGCCAAGTCACTTTAGTCAAAAAAATAACTTAGATAGGAAAGCGGGCCGTTGTAGAAGGAAATAGTATGATTTTGTATTTAATATATTTTTTCATAATATATTTGTACTTAACATGACACCAATTAGGTTTGCATGGATTCAGCTTAACCCTTGATCCTGATGTTTTTTTTTTCCGTGTGACTGTCAATTTGTACTGTCGTCAAATATGTGTCAAATGCCATATAGACTGCTTCTTTGCAAAATATAGAATAGAAATAGGAGTCTCTTCCGGTCGATCTTTTAGCTGTGTATGGTTACTTTCTTGCATAATCATCCTATAAAATGATTTATGAACCGCTAATGATTGTAGTATCAGATGTAACCTTACCGTGTCACTACAGTACCGTACTGACGTTTGCACGGCGTAACGCCGCGCATCCACTTCTAATGCTTCTAACAGTACTCGACAACACCCTGCATGCTTCCTGTCGACGTCTCTCTGAAGCATAGAACTCCCCTAATGAAACCCTGATAGTATACCTTTTTGTGTGAGTACTGTTCATGGTATACCATTAAGCCACATTCAGCCATTCAGGTACGTACTAAATGCGATCAAGAGTAATGGCGCCAGTGTTCATGTTAATTCCGGAATAAATTGGTACGGAGTACAGATGTACCGATAATTTATTTCGTTTGCATTTAACGCATATACCGACCGTATGGGAGGGTTCCTGCAGTGTAACTAAAGCTTTGGAATGAGACAGCCTAATCATGCCGTAGCAGCCCCCTTGCCATAATTTTTCGCATTCAATTTCCCACAGTGCACAATTAAAGTCGCTAGCAGTCAATGGTTTGGGACAAATTCTTAGGACAAAACAGAGTAAATTAGCCTGTCCAGATCTTGACTTGCAAAGGTACTGCCATGCATCATTATCCCTCATTTCTTTCTGTGCCTCATAAGCTGAAAGGGAGCTAGCTAGCTCACCCAACCCAACTAGAGTATGCTCCATTTTTAACTTTGTAACCTTGTGGTCCTTGTGTAAGTTGGAGGACTAGCATCAAAAAGAGAACTATAGGGGTTGGATCATTCTTGTCTGTCTCCATTGTGTCAAGTTGGCTTCTGTCGCACACACAGACACAGTTTGTAGGCCCATCCTTGGACGGAAAAGCCTGAGGTGCTACCACCGACCTAGCCAAAAGCAAACCAGCCCAACGTGCAGCCGCAGCAAGAACAGATCATTGCACAGATGTCCCAACGCATGCAAGGTAACCTATATGGCCATCCATGGACTTGCTACTAGCTTCTTGTGCACAAATAGAATTAGGCCTAAAATTTTGTTCTTCCTTTTGTAACCACAGATTGATCCTCCTGATCTTGAATTACAAAAGGTTATCTTGCTTCAAGAAAGATAGCTAGAAAAAAGAGACCCACATAGTATTTGCTCGTGAAAAGGATGTGTATCTCTACTACTATAAAAACGGAGTCATTGTCGTCCTCCTCTCTCAACCACCTTACTTCTCCACGTGAAAACCACCATCCCTAGAAAAACCACCTTACCAATAAAAAAAACATGAATCACTCCCTCTAAAAAAACCACTCCACTAAAAAAGGATATTCCCACAAATAAACCAAAAAACAACGTCTTTCTATTGATCCTGTTATAATACACATACATGACACTAGTAATGAAAAAAAGATAGTTAAACCATCACTCAACTCAAACTTTACTGCAAACACAATCAAATTCCTGACCATAGGATCTGGATGGGGTTGTAGGGAAGGGAGCAAGGTAGGGAGTTTGCTGAGTTCGGAGGGAAGTAAGAGTGGTCCAGTGGTTGCGCCACCGAAGCCACGAAGTGCAGCGTGTAGTGGAAGGGAAATGAAAAATTAAGGGCTAAAGGTGATATTTGGATTAGCACTCAAGACATGAAGGCTCAATAACATGGGAGTGTTTCACCAGAGTTGAAAACGAACGCGATTATTATCTTGGGGCCTGATGGGACAAATAGTTGCACGAAGTAGGGAGCTGATTAGTAGGGCTAGACTACCAACAGGTATGGAGTTGGGTGGGGGTTGGGAGGGAGCAAGTAGTAGCTATGGAAAAAGAGAAGCGGATATGGTTAGTTTGCTTACATGAATCTAGAATACATGTTATCGGTAAAAAAAAAATAATCCACGTTATAGATAGTCCAAAAAGACATCTTCGTATGAGTGAAAAAACAAATAAGAGATGTGAGATTATGTGTCTGCCAGTTGGACAGATAATATCAAATCCAACAAATATTTCTATTATATAACCCAAAGAGACCACTGTTCTAGCTAAGGAGGATCCAAGACAGAACAAAAATATATCTATTAATAAACTAAGTCACGCCATGTATATAGGACAAATGTTTTTATCGTGTTTCTCTAGCTCTAAAACATTCCAGTCACCATATGCCGTATAATATACAGTAGTATGGGAACAGTGAACCGGCTCCTCTCTCAAAATGAGAGAGAGAGCAGAAGGAACCAGCTCGGACAAATGAAGGCACAACTAGAGATGATCATGCATGGGCACACACTGAACTGTAGGACCACAGCTAGCCCAGCTTACATGTATGTGCAAAACAGCCAAAGCATGGCACTTGTTGCTTCAATACCACTCTGCAGTTGTCAAGGCACATCCTCCGTGCATCATCCGTGACAATTCCCATCTTGCGGCTTGTCTTGCTAGAATGCAGCGTGGCGCGCACACACAGCATGGTGCACTTACTGCAACATCGACTAGGAAACAAACTGCCAAGCCAATATATACGGCTGATCTTCTCGCAGACCCTCACTGTATATGCTCATCAGCCAATGTTCGAATGGCAGTGTGGCGCACACAAATTGAGCCTAAAATTCCTAGTAGCAGGCAGGCAGTTGATGGTACGGCAATGTACGCGTCGCATGATTAATTAATTTCCATGGTCGAAAATTCACCTGATGAGCAATATGAGTAGCACAAGCTGACATGTACTGCTCAAGCTTAATTAATCTTGTGGCTAGCGAGGCCTGAGAGGTCGACAGGATCTCTTGGGGGATGGGGATAAAGCAGGCAAGAGCAAGTGAGATTTTTTGCGCCAACTGCCAACTGCGTGCAACTTCGATCGAGCCGACGAGGAATGATTAGGATTCGTGCGCGCGTAATGCGGGAATAATTAAGCATGGCCGGCTCTGGCCTTTTCCTCGGTGGAGGCAACGTGCGCCACGGATCCGGATCAGCTGCAGTTGCAGCTTTGACTGTAACTTTAGCAGTCATCACCATCCATCCATTCAAGAAGAAACCAACGGTTGGATCAAGGCCTTCAACACCCTTGTTGCCATTTAGTCATTATAGATATTACTATTTAGTCATTTAATGAGACAAAGTTAAAAAAGCATTATACACAAATATAAAAAAACATATCGATTAGTTTCAATAAAAATATCTAAACTTAAACATTTGATGCCTACTATTTCTAATGCCATGAACAAAAGCTTTCGTGTCGTTTTATAGTTGACTTGTTTCCACATATAACTTGTAAACAAAAATCATAAGCAACTATGGAAAACATGGTTCAATGGTTTTTTTGGTGTCATGCTTGATTAAAATTGTAGTGCAGTAAAACTAGAATTTGCTTATGTAAAATTAAAGTAAGTAACAAATACTAATATGTTTTGACCTAAATTAACACATGTAAACCATAAAAAGATGTGCAAGTATAAAATTCATCATATTTATATTTATATTCTTAATATTCTTCTTCTAGTTTTATCTCAAATTCCTCCTTGAAAAGGAGAGAAAATGAAGGAAGAAACAGGCTCTTAATCCAGCCGTAGGTTCCTTGTTAAATGGTTCGATGGAAGTGACTGCTAAAGTTGCCGTCAAAGCTGCAACTGCAGCTTATCCGGATCCGTGCGGCATAGCTGATCTCTCTCGCCCACCCATCACCGCTCCATTCCTGAGCGATTAAACTAAGCTGTCGCGACGCGTACGGACACCCGCGCAGCCCGAGCCGCCATGAACCATGCACATGCACGCACGCATGGGTTAGCTTCTCGGTGAATCTCTCTGGACGCTTTTAGTAGAACGGACGAATGGCAGAGGCGATCGAATCCTGAAAGAGATCGATGTTTTTTTGCCGACTATGAACGAGATCGATGCGGCTGCTTTTTATGCGTATATATTCATTTTCGCGATCGCCTTTCGTGATAAAGCTACCGGGTATGACATGGATGCATTGGCCCTATACTATGTTGGGTTATAATTTTTGAGATCTAATAGCTTAGCCTAATACATGATCATCAATTCTATGATTAATACGAAATTTAGTAAAAAACTGACTAGATGTAAAAGATGAAGCCTTTAATGCCGCGTAGACGAAGAACTTCATCTCTGGTTAACGGGTTGTCAATGATGTGATAATTATACTGCATAATCACTGCCTCGATAGTATCTGCACTTGAAAAAGGATAGAATGTACTATGAGCCTCTTCCACCGCTCACTAGATTGGGTCGAGTTTTTAGGAAGAGAAGATGTGTCACCTCCCCACGCACCTCCTTCCCTATTATATGAGTCCTCCTTTATTATATGCCACTGTTGGACTAGGGGCGATCTAGATTTGAATTATACGTTGTTACTGCCAATCATGGCAACCAATATTATTTTTTATCTCTTTCTATTCTTTTCTTGTTAGGAAAGAAAACCGGTGGATTAGCTGCTCCCTAATTATATCGATAATTTGTTGATTCGATCAATGGTTCTTTTTTTAGACATTGTTGTAGGATCCTACAGTGTATATCTATACTCCTTTAAAAAATGGTAACGGTGGTGGTAGTGAATCTGCCACCATCCTCACCTACTCCATTATAAATTTTGCATTTTACTCCTTAAACTTTTTAATATTGTAAAACAATCAAATCTAAAAAGATAGCCAGATATAAAATCAAATTATGGTGAATATAAATATAATTTTTTACTATGTTAGGTAATATATAATGTATTTTTTATCCGTAGCAAAATACGGACTTTCAGCTAATATTAATATAAAAATACAAAATGTACAACTGTACGCCCATGATTACATGTTAATTATCTAGTCATTCTGAAATACGTGGGAGATGGCTATCTCTTGCTCTATGGCATATGGGTAACATGGCAAAATACTACGGTGTTGAGCGAGGATGTACGGCGTATAGCGTATGTACTATGTAGAGTATTACATATGCTACTCTACTATGTACAGTATGTATAGGAGAGCACTTTGTGCTGTACTAGTAACCACATGTATACATGTCTAGCATGCATGTTGGTACCTATGCATGTAGGTACCTACGTATGAAATCTTTGCACTGAAACCTATAGATTGGATACTGTGGCACTGCAGTAGATGTTGCAAAACGAGGAACTGACTTTTGGCTGCATTCATACGTAGTATTGGCATGTGAGTGAGAGGACCCATCACCATTTCACCAAGCTAGCTAGATCATCCCTACTACTAGCATGCGATTCAGTGGATGCTGGCAAGCTTCGAGTGCCGACTGTTCCATACGTTTTGCTCGCTAAGTACGTACGTGTATTACTGACCACCACTACCACAGAACAATATATTTGTGCCACTATATCAGTGTTGGTTATAGAAAACCTAACACTGATATATGATTTCTGCCCCTTCACCTCGCCCGCACCACCCCACAAACAATAACCGACACTAATGACACCACGTTAGTACTGTTTCATTAAAAAAACTAACACTAATAGTATTAGTATTGGTTTATTGAAATAACCGGCACTAATATGTAGGAATAAATACGATTTATTAAATAAACCAGCACTGATGAGATCAAGCGGAGACGTAGCCGACTGGAGATATTTCTATGCACCTCGCTCGCTTGCTCATCTCCCCGTCTCCGCTCTCTTGATCTCTCCTCTTTCTCTTTCTCTTTCTCACTCAATCTCCCTATCACCGCTTTCTCGATCTCGCTCATTCTCTCCACTCTCTCTCTAGGTGTGGCGGTGGCGCGTGATCTCCGCTGCGGGAGGAGGCAGGCGGCAGAGGTCTCGGGGGTGGGCAAGGCGTGGGAGGAGGCTTGCTCCTCGTCTCCGCCGCCGTATCTAATGGTGCCAGTCGTCGAGTACGGTGGGGGAGGTGCGGGGTCGTCGGGTGCCGTAGCTGATGGTGCCTCGCCTCCGTCGCCGTAGCTACTAGCTCTGCTTCGGCCGTCAAATGACTCTGCTTCGGTCACCGCGTTGTCTTGGATCTAACGAGGAGGGTTTGCTAACCTATGCATGCAGGTTTGTTTCGGGTGCTGATCCTTGTTCCTTGTTTTGGTCTAGATATTATTTTGCGATTTTTGTGTTGATTGATTTTTGGATATACTTCTTGACATGTTCTATATATCATTGATCTATAGATGTGCTATACAATGGATATGTTCTTGATTCAGTGGACATGGATATGGATTTGGGGACCTCGAAGCATCGGCTCGATTCATCGAGCCGGCTTCTTTTTTTTTTTACTTGTCCACCCCAATCAGTGTTGGTTATTACCTGGCACTGATGATCACCCTAATCAATGCAGGGATTTTAGTGCCGAGCCTATACCCGACACTGATACCCGTTATTACCCGGCACTATAGGCATTTCCTGTGGTAGTGAACTATTGATGCAGCCACATACTCTGTTGTTGGCTATAGCATACCGGGATCGTCGTATGTCTACGCTCATTTTGAATACGTACATACTTCCGTGTGCAGCAGGGAGGCACGCTTACATATTTACGTATGTACAGTCGGCAATTTGGCACTATATATCTGTAGTGTTCGAGATCGGAAGCATGGCGACGTAAATGCCCATTATGCACCGGCCGCTCAGAGTAAATAAAGTGTGCCGTTTTACTTTTTGGAAGGTTGATGTGTCCCTTTGGTACCGGTTGTTGGCAACGTTTGGAGTCGATACAATGTACTGTAACACCACAATAGGACATCACCCGTACATTTATAGCGGTGGAGCCAACGACGTTGTCAAGATAGTATAATGAGTTATGAGTTGCCGATAACCTGTTATGGCAGTTTTAACAGTTAGTCATGACAATATAAAGATCATTAGCCGTCCAGTCCGAGAGCTAGCGCTATTGTTACATGCATGCTCAATAGTAAAAAGGCTACTATGCCTTACATATTGCTGAATCACTGATTAATTGGAAGGAATACTTATATTTTGTCTTAGGGTCTGCTTGATAGCCATTTGGCTATATAGAGGACGCAACTAATTTTAAATTTTAGAACTTAGTTTTAGTATTTGTTTAGGGGTTTTACCATCCTTTTGATCACTCATATTTGGCTTAAGATCGCTAAAAGTAAAAGTTATAATTAATAACTAGTAGCCCAAAAAAATACATCCAAAGACAAAGCCTGTTACATTGGATCCATAAGTCGCACTCCTGTGAAAAAGGTAATCACAAGTGGCCAAAACAGGTTTTCGTAGGCGGCCTGTTGGGCCGTCTATAACTAAAGACCTGTAAAAATAGAGTATTTGCACAGATAGACAGCCGGCCGTTTGCGAAAACCCTTTTTTAACAAGCGGCGAAGCTTACGACAGCTGCCTGTGAAAAATAATCTTCACAGGTGGGAAGATTAAGCTGACCACCTAGGATAAGGATTTTGGGTGCAAAAAAATTGAAATACAAAAAAAATGTTTCACATTCCCATTTGCAAAAATCCCCCCAAAGTCCCCAAATCAACAAACATAAATTCATTGGTCACAAATTCATAGTCACAATCACAAATCCACAGTAATAAATCTGGAAAATCAGCACAAACAAAATAAAAAATATCGCCTTACCACTACCATGCTATGTGCTTGTCAACGTTGTGGTGCCCGCCGTCATCGCGGTCACCATCGTCGTGCCCACCGTCATCCGCTGAGGGGAGGCTGGATCCACGGCCCGCCGTCATCGTCGGGACTTGCGTTCGTCAGATCCACCGCTCCCAGGCCAGCTCCTGTCATTGTCGATCCGCCGCTCCGGGGGCCCACGGTCACTGAATTCGCCGCTCCTGGGCCCTCATTGTCAATTCGCTGCTCCAAGGGCCCCCGTCGTCAATCCACCGCTCTCAGGGCCTACCGCCACAGGATCCACCTCTCTGAGCCTACTGCCACCATCAGGGTCCTCCTTGATCGGGCTCCTCATTTGCCCTGGCGGTCAAGGTTGGTGCCGTGGCGGTGGAATGAGGGGTGGTAGAGAGGAATGGGGAGGAGAGGGGCGGCTGCCTGGGGAATTTTCGGCAGCAGCAATGGCGGAGAAGGAGAGGAGCAGTCGAGGGTGAGTGGTCAACAGCTGCAGTGGCAGGGAGTGGTTGGCGGCCACGGTGGCGGGGGAGAGGCCTCCGTCCATGCTGGGACTAGGGGGAGAGGGAGGAGAGATGAGTGAGTGGAGAGTGGGAGGAATTAGCCGCTAGCACGTTGTTGGTCGACCTATTTTTATAGGGTCACATGATTTTCACAGGTGTTACTAGTAAGAGAATCACCTGTGAAAATAGAGTTATTTTCGTAGGCGGTCCTCTTTGCTGTCTGCGTGCAAAAATAACCCTATTTTCACAAGCAGTCCTTCTATGATGATCGTCTATAAAAATCAATTTTCATATGCAGTCAATAATCAGGCACCCTCGATGCATTTTCAGATGAGATCTTATTTTAGGATGTCTATAAAAATAAAAAAAGGGGTGTTGATAAAAATAGTTTTTTAAGTAACGTCGATCGTCCAGGTTAACAAAGCCTAGGTCCATTTGAGCAACTAGTGACAGACAGCTTCCTAATAAGTGCCATTTAATTATGCCTCTAAAAAGCACATGTTGTACCTGTTATGTTTTCCTATAAATAAATGTTGGAGAGTACTGTACTACATATGACAGCAGGGTCAGAATATATCTGGTGCTAAACATGGGTGGGACAGTATGTAGTAAAGAGGGTTCCCTATATATGGAGTTAGTGAAGTGAGACTGTGAGATTACTAATTTCAGTGCAGTTTGCAAGCACCATTCGCCAGCACCATAATTGTAAGTTTTGCATTGATATATATAGTGGTGTGTGCTCTTTGTTTGTTCACGCCTATGATATTTTTCTTCCATCTGGTAAAACAAGAAAAATATAGCTTAAAGTAGAATAAACTATACTTTGTCGTGCATCATTTTTAATATAAAACATAAAATTATAATTAGATAGGCATGGAAATGCATCTAGGTCTAGGCTACTATAGGTAATATAAAACAATGTAAACTAAAAGTTGTACCTCCTTTATACTAATGTTGCACTTTTTATGTTGTGCAAGGTTTATCTTATGCATTGCAGAACTATAGGTGACAAATAAATAAGAAAAAAGTCGGATAATTAACAAATGGCAAGGCTACAGTACAATACAGTACCTAGCTATGTGGTAGACATCAGAATTAACCAGATTAATTAAAGAGCACAAAAGGCAAAGAAAAAACAGAGCTGTTACAAAAGTGTGCAAGATCATCAGATAAACTGGTTCTATTTATTGTTTGAACCTTTTTGTTTATATTTAAGAATAATTCCTCTCATAACTAATTTTAGAGATAAATATTCTGTCCGTAGTGATGTGGCATACTACTATTATAGCACTCTGTTTGTGATGTGATTATTACAACGCCATGATGGTTAGGTAGGGTGACAACTTGTCTTTTTCGCGCCAATCTCTCTCTATATAGCATGAGCCCTGAATATATAAATTTTGGTGGTTTGTTTCTTAGATTAGATTAAAAACGTTCAAAAAATACAAATTGATTTTATAGTCTCAACTGTCCGGATTAAATACGGGCAATGGAGGAGACAATACCATGATGCCTGGATCATGGACGCCAAATCAAAATTAACAGCAAAGCATCCCCGTTTCAACGATACATTTAGGTTTTCCTTTGGTCTTAAGCCAGCCTTTCCTTTATGCATGTGTGGAACAGTAGTTGCCAGGAATAATTGCATGCGTTAGCCTTCCAATCTCTCGCTCTCTCTCTCTCTCTCTCTCCACGGAGAGTGGGCCCTCACATTTCCTTTGGCATTACCAAACACCACACAGTGCCCCAATGTCTGTCGGGCCGATATGTCGTTCAATCAATCAATCAGTCGATCTGTTCAGTTTTCGTGAGTGCCTGAGCTGCAGTTCTTGGTCTCGATCATCTCTGTACGGAGTATATACACATATGCACCAGGACGATGCATTATATTGATCACCAAGAAACCGTGATTTCTTCGTACTCCTATAGTATAGGAGTACTATACTTGGCATTCTTGCTGTTTTACACTACTACTACAATTCAGATGGAGTGCAGTATGCCAGATGCTTTGCATGCAGACATTGGTATGGGCACGGTTGCGATCGAGCTGAAAACTTAGCCACTTTGGTGCCTAGCTCGTTCGGTCAGAGCCACAAGGGGATGGTCTCCCAGGCCCAGCTGGATGATGAGATTATGGCTAGGCTGCGTTCGAATGTACCCATTCAACTGAGATTTGCAGTGTACATAAAACGAAATAAGTTATTAGTATATAATTAATTAAATTTTAATTTTATAAACTTAAAAAAATATTTATTTAATTTTTTAAAATAACTTCTATATAAAAAATTTTCGCACGAAACTACCGTTTAGCAGTTTAAAATGCGTGTTAATAGAAACCGATGAAATAGCTAAGCTAGTATGTAGAAAAAGGCAGCCTCAGGCTCACGATCCTTCCGTTGTTTTTCTTCCTCGTATCGATCTCACCCAAAGCTTCCGCCCTCCTGTCCGTGTGCAGTTATAGAGCATGAAAAATAATGGCGTCACGGTCTAACATTTGTCTCCATTTCCAGCTCCACACAGCAGTGTGCCTGCCAGACAGTAGTAGTAGTAGTATAATACCATAAGAAGAATACGCTGGGATGGCTTGACATGCTTGCCATTTTGCTCCTGATTATACCCACTGTTCTGTACTACACTTCATCAATCTTTTCATCTCTCTGTAGCTAGCTGCATGGATCGATTGATCAGCTTCAGGGTGTAGCCGGCACTGTATCTTTTGCAAGTACAGATATGTATGGTCAATCCATGAGACGTCACACGCGACGAAGAGGCAGTCAAACCACGCTACTGTCTGCTGCATTGATCCAGCCAGACTTTACAGCGAGAACAGTTGCTCTCGTCGTCACGACCGGCAACTTTTCACCGCGAAGTGTGCGTTCGCTGATGGTTTTTTTTTGCCTTTGGTTTTTGGCCGTCTCGTTTCCTACTACTTGTGACGACGCAGCTTTAGTGTACTACTGGTAGTAGCAGCAATCATTTCAGTGAACTGCTGTACCAGCTGCTGACTGAAATTAAAACATGTGCCCTCTCTGAATTTTGACTCCGGTCTGAAAATATAAATTAGTCTGTGTAAAAGAAGATACACCACTTATCCTTCCTGTTTATGTTTCCTAACAAAAAGGTTGCATTAGAACACTAAGAAAAAAGTTGCATGCCTATATAAACGTTGGAACGTTGCTGTCCTGAAAATTATTTTGCAGAATCGAAATGCGACGAAATATATATAAACAGATGCATGCACACGCTCTGGGTGCAACTGTACCTGGCACTGCAGCTCAGCAACCTCATAATTCTCTGGCCCTCTTAATAACCATTGTCTCCAGTTGATCTGACAGAAGTTATTGTACGAGTTACCTATGTTGCAGATCGTTATACAAGTAGTTCATACGGGTATAAAACTTTCAGTCCCTGCTCTCTGCAAGTATGTATGTTGCCGACAAGACAAAGAATCCAAGAGTGAAGAGAACAAAATTACAGACACTCCAATTAAGACTATCCTGAAAGAACTTCCAAACTTTCAAAGCAAATGCTGTTACCAATAGTAGTTAGTGACAATAGCAAGTGTACCAACTTTACTGTCCTCTCTTTAAGTTCTGTTCTAATTTCCTTCTGCTTGAATTAACTGGGGATCTTGTCTTTAAAATTGGTACAGATATTTTAACCAAGCCTCACGCCTACTAGCTAACTAGACTCACACTGTCACATATGCACGATGAACAAGTACATATAGGGAAAAAGGCTACTCAATGCTCTTGTTTTCCTTTTTCTTTTGAGAGAGGAGTATCTTTAAGGTGGTCTTATTTACAGTGTTCTACTATCAGTATTATTATAAGTAGAAGTGATTTTAATTGTTAATTTATAGAGTTGTTTTATAATACTCTCTACTGGTAGTAGAATTAATCTAGACCATTCATATTTTCTAATCTAATAGATTAGATTTATTTCTACTAACATTTTAAGTACTGATAGTAGAATAATTTTTCTACTAGTAGTAGAATTTATATATCAATAGTTAAGATCATTTCTACTCGTGAAATAGTTATAGTAGAATACTAATAGTATAGAGCACCGTAAATTTATTCTAATTTATGAGTTCTAGTAATAGATATCATTGTAAAACACTTCTTCAGTCGAGAGAAATATTTGTAGACCACATACAAAACGTACGTACCTGTGCACGTCCATTGCACACCCTTCAAAATTGTCACCGAACGTGTGTACCTACATACTAAACACAAATGCATGTGTATCGATCTTAAGACTGATAGACACACAAAAGCGAGATCTAGGACTTGAACCCTTTTAAACTCATAGCACATCTATATTTTAAAAAATTGGCTACTTCCTTCATCTTAAAAATGAAAAACCCGACGGAGGGAGTACATGACATGCTAGCTTTCTACCCAAAGCTTCAGTTAATACAGAATTACAGATGGTGATTAAAATATCATCATATCACTTCTTGAAACAATACTTGGACTCTAGGAGATAATCTAAATGTAGTGCTAGTAAAAAACATAGTCAGTTGCTAAAAATTATTTGAATATAATTGTACTTGATATATATAACTCTTTCTTCTATTTCTATAAACGTGCATGGTTGTATTATATACAACTATATCGATATGAACATATTATTGTATTTGGGACCCACTATGATCAAATAGCACTTGGTCATATGAATTCTTGATCGTACATCGAGAAAACCCTCCATTTGGAGCCTAGCCGCTGCAACATACTTAACTGGCATCGTTGAGTACGCTATCTTATTTTAGTTAATCAGACAAACAGGAGATTAATAATCAAATGCTTAATAAGCTTCCGAAATCTATCATTCCTTCCAGGCTCGATCGAATCCTTTCTAGGAGAATGACAAAGATACAGTAGGATAATCTTGGGTGCTAATCACGATGTGAGAAAAACATTAATTAAATCAGGGCATTAAGAACATAAACTCTACTATGCAGGGGTACTACTACCTATTATTAGTACAAGCCATGCACGTGGATCTACCCACCTAAAAGTCCTTGTGGCAACAATTTTACAGTGGCATCTTTTAAGGGTACTTTTACAGTGTCACTGGTACATTTCTCTGGAAACACAACAGCTACATTAATTATTTAATTCATCTCCCTCTAACATATCAGGAGATAAGATTACCAGGGGCATAATTCATTGTGGCAACATAGACTTATAGACACAATTCCGGATGTCACAAAGGAACTACCTTGTCTTGTAATTCATCAAGCGATTAATTCTCTTGCTGAAATCTACCCTACTTAACAGGACTTTAATACCTGAAGCAGTTAATTTTGCCATTAGTTTCTTCCGTGAAAAGGATACCTCAAACCATGTCATGTCAGAATATTAGTACTTTCTCCCTTTGCTTTTCCTTTTTAGCATTTGTTGTTTTGTGCACTGACTTAGTAATAGCTAGCTAGCCAACAATTGCAAGCTTCCATCTAATCCTGGCCTCCCAACCAAACGCCATCTATCCATTATGCATCCATCCATCCATCCACTCTCCCATATCTATAGGATCATTGTGTGTTTGTGTAAACTCCTTTTCCTTGCTCCAAAAACACCTTTATTTATTGAGATGCCAGCCAGTCTCTCCTGTCCTAGCTGAAAGGCAATTAAGACACAAACCTCAGAAGTACTTACCAACTCTAGCTCTCTCTCCTCCTCCCCATATAACCCCAAAGAAAGCTGCTAAAACCTAAAGCCGGTGGAAAGCTGCCTTCTCTCTCTCAATCTCTCTCCTCCTTTGGAGTTGTCTCTGTAGCAGCCCACAAAAGCCAACTCCAAGACCCTTTCTTCCTTCCCCCTCACATCTCTCCTTGATTCCGTGCAAGCTCATGGTAGTATATTATAGTACTCCCATTCTCTCCCATTTATTGTTTTGCCGATCTGTTCTTTTTCTTCCCCCTTATCATCGTCTATATAGACGGAGTGCAATACATTCCGTTTAGATCGTCTAAGAGCTGATGATCAGAGAAGAATAGGAAAAAAGAGGAATTTTTTTTGCCATTCTTGTTTCCTAGTAAGCTGCCAAGTACCTAAGGAGAGAGGCTGTTCGTGCCCATGTTGGGTTCTTGCGCCCCGTCGACGGCCGGGCCGCCGATGGACGAGGCGACTACGCCGGAGCCGTTCCGGTCGCTGCAGATCGCCACCGCCGCCGGCTCGACGAAGAAGAAGCGACGGCCAGCCGGCACGCCAGGTAAGCCGAGCTAGACACGCCGCCCATACGAATGCATCTAACTGCATCCAATTATTAGTAGATGGATATGTGGTGGTAGTCTGGTAGAGTGGCAGGATAGATTTGTTGCATGTAATTTTGTGCGTTGAGTTGGGTGGCCGGTGCGGCAATGGTGATGGCAATGATATGGATGGGTTCGGTGCTGATGCATGCAACCAACGGCGGATGGCGGCGGCGGCGGCGGCGGCGGGGCGGTGGTGCAGACCCGGACGCGGAGGTGGTGTCGCTCTCGCCGCGGACGCTGCTGGAGTCGGACCGGTACGTGTGCGAGATCTGCAACCAGGGGTTCCAGCGCGACCAGAACCTGCAGATGCACCGGCGGCGGCACAAGGTGCCGTGGAAGCTGCTGAAGCGGGAGGCCGGCGAGGCGGCGCGGAAGCGGGTGTTCGTCTGCCCGGAGCCTTCATGCCTGCACCACGACCCGTCGCACGCGCTCGGCGACCTCGTCGGCATCAAGAAGCACTTCCGCCGCAAGCACAGCGGCCACCGCCAGTGGGCGTGCGCCCGCTGCTCCAAGGCCTACGCCGTCCACTCCGACTACAAGGCCCACCTCAAGACCTGCGGCACCCGCGGCCACTCCTGCGACTGCGGCCGCGTCTTCTCCCGGTAAACTTCAAACACTACCAAAATCTACCCCAAAAAAAACGTTTTTAATTCTTCTGCTTTTCTTTACAACTTCTTTGATTCGGTTCACTTTCTTCAAAGGATTCTTTCCGGTTTCCTTTTGTCCGCCGCTGGGACTCACGCCGGCGCTCTCTTTTTGGGATGTTTTTTGGGTCATGATTGTGGCATTAGAGCGCGGCGGATCAGAGCACAATTCCCGAGGGAAACGCCACGCATTGGCAGAGCTTAGCTTCCCTGTGCCTGCCTGTCCCTGCCCCCGCGTGTCCACCTGCTTACGCATTTGTTTCAGCAACCGCGCTGGGTGCGTGTCTCGCCTTCGCCGCGCTCGCGCTCGCGCCGCGCGCGGCGGCATCAATGCGCGGGAGCCGAGTGGCGCAGATTCTCACGCCTGACAAAGCTAAAGGCGAGGCCGGCATCTCCGTGCTTCGCAACTTGCGATGATCTAGCTAGCTTACCCGGTCAGAGCGTTTTGTTGCCACTCGCGCGCATGCGCCGGCGTTCACGTAGATCCAAAACGTTTGGACCCCTGGGCGGCCAGCGACATAAATCGATCTCTCCTCGCACATAGAATAAAGGTCTCTTCCTGCTATCGTCGTATCGCTCGCCGTTGGCCTCATCCATCAGTTCGTCGGTGCGGTTCACGCGCGAGATGGTGGTGTCTGCACAGATTGAGGCGTTCTTTCTTTCTCGAGTTGTGTACTGGTGTGATGCTGTTTGCTTGACTGGTACATGCGTCTGATGATGTGTACAGGGTGGAGAGCTTCATCGAGCATCAGGACACGTGCAATGCCAGCCGCGGGCAGGCGGCGGCGGAGGCGGGGAACTTGTCGACGGCGTGCGGCGGCGTAGCGGTGTTGGAGCAGGAGAAGCAGGATCAAGCGCCGGCGGCGGTGTCGCTGTCGCGGACGGCGTCCAGCACCAGCCCGTCCAGCGACGTTGTTGTCAGCCCCGTCGCCTGGCCCGGGGCTCCAGCGATGCCGAGCCCCAAAGCCGCCGCCGCCTTTTGCCGGTTCGACAACGCGCCGTCGCCGCCGTCTTACGATCATTACAGTGGCGGCGGTGGCGCGCACAACCTTGAGCTGCAGCTCATGCCGCCGTTCCATGCGGGCGCCGCCGCTACGGGGATGGGGGTGTGCTTCTACGGGGCGGCGCCTCACTCGACGGCTGTCTCTCAGGGTAACGACGCCTCCACGCAGCTGCAGCTCTCCATCGGCGTCTGCAGCGGCGACAGACGTGGGGAGCTCGTGGGCGCGGCGGCAGGCCCAAGCGACGAGGCATCGGCCGCGGTCACCGCGAAGGTGGAGGCGCGGGAGCAGCTGCGGCAGGCGATGGCAGAGAAGGCGGCGGCTGACGAGGCTCGCGCACAGGCGAGGCGGCAGGTGGAGCTCGCCGAGCAGGAGCTGGCGACCGCGAGGCGCATGCGGCACCAGGCGCAGGTGGAGCTGAGCCGCGCCCACGCGCTCCGCGAGCACGCCGTGCGGCAGGTCAACGCCACGCTGCTGCAGATCACCTGCTTCAGCTGCCGCCACAAGTTCCGCGCGGGAACGGCCGCCATGAGCTCCGACGTGGCCTGAAGCTACGTGTCCTCCGTCGTCACCGAGGGCGGCGACGCCGACGAGCCCCTCGACGGCGACGCCACGCGGAGGCGCCTACAGCACGCTAACATGGACATCATATAGCTAAAGAAGAGTCCAGCTAGCTCGCCATCTTCGTCTACCTTTGAATCGCTTCTTGTTTCACCAGCAAGACGAGGTCGTCGTTGACACATGGCCATATGTGTGGTGTAATTAGACGCCGCTGCATGCTGCTAGGCTAGCCAGTGTTTTTGTGTCTTCCCGAGCTGCATGCAGGCGAGAAAGCTAATCAGGGCTTGCTAATCCTGACTGCATGGAATCTTTTTGTTGTTTGCTTCCTATTGGACTTTCCTGAGACAACATTACTGAGAGCAGTGGAGGAGAGTTGATGATGCCATTGTAAAGTGTCAGGTACCAACAAACGGGTGATATAATTCACAACAACTTGTTGAATGCTACTATTGGATCCAATAACGTTACCTTTTAATTTCTCTTCCCCTGGAAGTTTGGAAAATGTAGATATATATTAAATGGATTCAACCTATATCGCTATAGGTAACTTAAGAGGGTGTTTTTTTCTACTTATTGTTTATAGCTTATGTCTTGGTTTTCGTTAGTACGTTTTTTAAAATGTAAAATGGTGTGTTTTTTTTAAAAAAATTCTATATAAAAGTGTCTTAAAAATCAAATAGATTTATTTTTCAGATTTTTAATAGTTAATACTTAATTAATTACACATTAATAATATTTCTTATTTTACGTGCAGCTTATAAATCAACGTAATAAGTCAATTCAAATACCCTCTTAATATTAGAGCAGGTTAGGTAGTTATCACTTATCAGTTCAAACATTTTGAACATGATTCACCATGAAGGTATATATAAACACCATGGCCTGTTCTTGGTGTTGGTTTGAGCTAGCTAGTTGGTGGAAGGAAAAAAATGAACACCGTGGCCAGGACGAGTGGAGTTGGAATTTGGAAGTGAGCGGGCCGGGGGAACCGCGGGTGGAAGAATCATATCTGAGACAGAACTGCTTGGGCACTGAAACTAGAGAGGACTCGGAGATAAATGGCCACTAGAGATAAAATCTCAGAGCTCCCAGTCACTGTGACCGGTCAGCAATGGCGCAAGCAGTCCAAAACAACACGCACAAACACAATGCCACGCACGCAACACACACACACACTCACTCTTCCTCTCTCTCTCTCCAGCATACTCGGCCTGCCAAAATGAACGGTAGCTATAGTAATGAGATGTGAAGCAGATGTGCGTGGTTTTCAGTGCCACCATGGCCGGGTCTCTGCTTGTCTGCTGCCTCGACCGGCTAGATCAGTAGCCCCTCGCTGCTGCATGTCTGCTCTGCTCTGAACCCACCACCCTCTCATGCGTAGCACTGAAAGATATGCAGAAAGCGATATTACTGCTCCTGCCTGCTTGCCTGCGTCGCACGTACGAGTAGTAGTACTATGTCCTTGTGCGTGTATGTTTGAGAGAAAGGTGATCAAGTTTGCCACGAGCTAGAGGGTACAGATCGAGAGCTACAGACCAGGTGAATGGCACGAGCATGCAGAGGCAGAACCGAGGCATGCATGCAGCTATACCAGAGCTAGCTAGCTGCTGATCAATCAGAGAAGATGCCTCTGAAGCGAGTTGTGCGTGTGTGGCTTGTGATGCATGCGAGTGCTGCAGCTAAGATACATGAGCTAAGCAGAGCTTTGTAGTTAGCTCTAGTAGCTAAGAATCGAGGGATGGTGGTAGAGCTGGAAGAAAGCTAGTATTAGATGCATGCGTGCATGCGCCCGCGCCGCATCCGCGAATGTGCTGCATGTGATACGCACTGGCGCTGCACTACTGAGAATATGCGCCTTCTGGCTATCTAAACGTTGTTTAATATGGCTACAGAACTGTTATTGATGTAGGTGTTAGTAGTACGTTGTAAAGCTAAAGCCGATCGACCCATCTGACATGATTGATGCCGTAGTGTTATGTTATGTTCTCCTCCTGATTTGCTGTTCTTCGTTAATTTGTAATTGACCTCAAAAAATATGATTGATGATACTTGCATCTTCTTCTAGGATCACAACTTCACTGCAAGGTTGAGGTACAACCTATATTTGAAAGGATCGCACTTGTTTTCCTTCTCTTTCAACTATGACAGATTATAAATGAAAAATATATATCCATCTTCGAGCTTATGTGAATAATACTAGTAGTCTCTTTTTGCGAGAGTGCTTTCTCTAAAATGAAACTGCTTGTGCGCACCTGATTGATTTGGTGTATGAAACTTTGGGATGGTTTGGTTTTTGATCAAAAATCTTATTAATTTTTGTCAATGCTAAAATTTAATAAGTTTTACTATGGCCAACTTTAGCAAGGTTTGATTACGACTACCCAGGCAAGACCATCACCAAAATATAAGATCGGGCCCACCTAGAGGTATATATAGATACGATAAATATCTCAGTCACGTGGGGTAGTACTATAATCGATATCTACAACGTTGCTATATGAAGTACCATGTTTTCAGCCCGGTAATTAAAAGGGGCTAGAATTCCTTTTCATCGATAAGATCCCCCCCCAATCCCCCCCCCTCTCCTAAGCTTGTGTTCTCATGCTTGGTGGTGTTCGCAAGTGCTGAAGCCGGTCAGCTTATTTTCTCGTATTTTGCATGGATGCTTTCCAAAATGATAAATGGTATGTTTTTTAAAAATTTTCTATATGAAAGTAGCTTAAAAAAACAAATAGATCTATTTTTCAAGTTTTTAATAATAAATACTTAATTAATTATAACTAATAATATTTTTTATTTTATGTATGGCTTATTTAAGCACCTTCGGTAGCTGGAACGAACAGCATAGTGTGCTCGCCGTTCTTATTACGTGTAAGTTTGTTCACCAACATCCTTGATTGCAAGGGACGGCACTGCACTGCGTTCAGCCGTTCATGCATGCATCTCCCGCATGGGTAGTTTCCTAGATATTTATAGAGATCTCACCATCTTGGCCCTCTTGAGATTATTTTCAACTAGCCAAAAATTCTGCATATATTAGAATTTCCTCAAATTTAGTTAATTGTTTCAAACTGCTTCAAGTTCAAGTAAAAGTTGATGAAAACTTAAATTCAAAATTTTCTCCGTGAGATTTTGAAACGGTTAAGAGAAAAAAAAAACTGATCTTCTGCTAGCGTGCATCATGAGTCGTGCATCGATTGATGCTTCCACATCCAGCAAAAATACTACATCACTTCGCATTTACTTGGCACCATTGACTTATTTTTTAAATTTTGATCATAAATAACTTTAAAATAAAAGTTTATGTTTTTGTTTAGGATGCACCACACTTTGGTAATATAACTTATTTATAATTTTTTTGCAAATAAGATAAATGGTCATAAGTTTGCAAATGAATAGTGCCCCAGGCTAAGTATTTTCAGGTGGTGAATCTGAAACTGGACCGGGAGGCCTCCTCGGCCGGCAATCAGCTCCCGTGCGGGTTGGGTCTCATGGACCGATCGCGATCCATCAATCTCGAATTTTTTTATTTTTATATTATTTAATAAAATATTTACAAAACTATATTTTTATTTTAAGAATTTACAAAAATATACTCCTACCGCTTTTTGGGAAGGCGATTTTTCTAAATCGCTCTTTCAGAGGACGATTTGATGACGTGGCTGACGGCCGTTGGCCGGATAGCCGTCAACCATTTTGCAGAGGGCCCCCCGGCCACCCAAAAAATGCCCTCTGAGAGGGCGGCAACGGTCCCCGCGCCCGCGCCCCTCGCCCGTGCCCTTGCCCCCGTGTTCTCGTCCGCGCCCGCGCCCGCCCTTGCCGCCTTCTCAGAGGGCGTTTTTTGGGTGACCGGAGGGCTGTCTGCAAAATAGCTGACGGCTATCGGCCGTCCGGCCGATGGCCGTCAGCCACATCATCAAATCGTCCTCTAGAAGGGCGATTTCAGAAAAATCGTCCTCCTAAGGGCGGTGGGAGTATATTTTTGTAAATTCTTGAAATGAAAATGTAGTTTTGTAAATATTTTATTAAATAAATATAAAAATAAAAAAAATCCCATCAATCTCCTGTTGGCTGCGCGTATCGAACGCAATGAATTCAGAGCTCGTGGTGCTGGCAGGTAAAGCAGCAGGCGTTGGTTTCTGGGCATGCAGATGTCTTCGTCTCTACGTACGCTCGACTCGACATATGTCTCCTGTCCTCTTGTCTCCCTCTCTTCGCTTTTCAGAACTCCCTAATATGTGCAAAAAACGACGCTGCCGAAATCACAGCTAAAACACATGATAATCCAACTGTTCAACTGTTGATACAGACTGCCCGGCCGGCCGGAACTCGTTTTCTGTATTTAGCACATCAATGGCCTGCTGGTTGTACTAAAAACTCCATGAATTGCTCGTGGCCCGGCAAATATTAGAAAACTTTGACCTGGCTGCTGTTGATGATCACCTGTTTTTTTTACGCTGCTGTTCTTGGCTTGGATTGCCATGCATGGAATGCATGCCGGTTATTGCTCATTCCTTTCATGCAGTTTAATTGTTTCTGCCATCTATGAGAAGATCACAATTCACAAGGCACACTATGCTTAGATTGCATTAGGACATGGCCCCGGCCAGTAGCTGGCCGCCGTTCCGTCATTGACCTCTCGGTCGAGGGCGGTGGCGTCAGGCGGGCGCGGCGAGCCGGTGATGGGGTCATCTAGGCAGTGGTGGCGCCGGGCGACCGCGGCCATGAAGGACCGGAGGAGCCTGCTCCTGGTTCGCGTGCGGCCGCGCGGGGCGTGGCACCACCGCGAGCTGGAGGCGGCGGTGATCCGCGCGACGAGCCACGAGGACCGGTTGGTGGACTACCGGAGAGCCGGGCGGGTGTTCAGGTGGGCGGGCACGTCTCCGGCGTTGTCGCCGCCCATCATGTGGGCGCTCGCGCGCCGCGCGCGGCGGACGCGGTGCTGGGCCGTGGCGCTCAAGGCCCTCATGGTGGCGCATGGCATGCTCCTCCGCTCGGGCGACTCGCTACGCGCCGGCGCCGCGCGCATCGGGCGCGTCCCCTTCGAGCTCGCCGACTTCCGCGACCGCTCCGCGCCGGCGGCCAAGTCCCTCGCCTTCTCCGCGTTCGTGCGCGCCTACTTCCGCTTCCTCGACTACCGTTCCCTCCTAGCGGCGGAGGAAGACATCGACGGCGACGACTCCGACCATTGCACCGTCCGCCTCGACCGAAGAAACGAAGCTATAGTACCTGCTCGAGCTGCTCCTGCACATCCGCCCGTACGGCTATGGCATGGAGGTGCCCCTCGTCCTGGAAGCCATGGACTGCGCCCTCATCGAAATCTTCCAAGTCTACAGCGGGATATGCACCGGCGTCGCGCGCTTCCTCGTCGGCGCGCCCGGGCCGACGAGACCTCGACCAAGCAAATCAACCGCCACGGCGGGGATAAAGGTGCTCTGGAGAGCGGCAGAGCAGAGGGCGCAGCTGTCATCGTACTTCGAGCTCTGCCGCTCGCTCGGCGTGGTCAACGCCCGCAGGCTCCCGGCCTTCGAGCGCCTCTCCGACGAGGACGTCCGCAACCTCGAGAGGCTCCTCAGGCGCGACGCTGACGAAGAGGTGGTGGAGGGTGCCGGTTCATCGCCGCCGATCGATCCGACAGACACGGGGCTCGTAGCGTCGAGCGCGGTGGCGGCGACGAGGACGGAGTGGGTGGCACCATCGCGAGCTGGAGGCGGCGGTGATCCGCGCGACGAGCCACATCGACTACCGGAGCGCCAGGCGGGTGTTCAGGTGGCCGCGCACGTCTCCGACGCTATCGCGGCCCATCATGTGGCCGCTCGCGCGCCTCGCGAGGCGGACGCGGTGCTGGGCCGTGGCGCTCAAGGCCCTCATGGTGGCGCACGGCGTGCTCCTCCGCTCGGGCGACTCCCTACTAGTCTGAATCGGACTTTTAAGTCTCCATAATTCGATTTCGATTTGCATAGCGAATACTCGTTATATAATGACCTATTCACAAGTGCAAAGCCATAACCACGTCTCACGTTCTCATCTTCTGCAGCTTGAGAAAAAATATTGTCATGGCACTGAAAAGATGCGCAGACGTGTCGATATCTACTAGGCGGCCGAAAAAGATGATGCGGATTGTTATCAAGTCTTGGTCAAGGTTCTTGCCCCCGTACATTCCTGATGATGTGATCTTCGACATTCTGTCATGGCTGCCACCCAAGTCTCTTATCCGATTTAAGTCCGTGTGTAAGGCTTGGCACGCCATGATCTCCAGCCCCTGTTTCATCAGTGCTCACCTCGAGTGCTCTAAGCAAAAGCCATCGATATTTATGGTCCCTGGTGCTTACGAGAAGCAGAATAATGGCAATGATATTGCCTTCCTGATGGGCCTCTATAAGTATCTGGGTGGTAACATAATGGAACAAATTCATGTCCAAGACTTTCCACAAGGCATTGGTTCATGGAGTCGCCCGGTTCACTGCAATGGAATACTCCTCATTTCCACCAGGAACCAGGAAATGATTGTCTACAACCCATCAACTAGAGAGATTGTCTCTCTGCCAAAAGGGAGTAATAACCTTCGTAAGGCCCCAAGGGTTGGATTTGGGTTTGACCCTCATAGCAACAAGTATAAGGTGGCTAGATTTTTCTATCAAAAGGACGATGACACATTACAATTGGTGTGCAAGTTTGAAGTGCTTACTCTAGGCACTAATTTGTGGAGACAAACTGATGATCCGCCATATCCAATCAAAGAAGGGTTAACTCCTGTTCATGTGAAAGGTGCCATCTACTGGATAGTTGATACGTCACTTTGCCTAGATCCACCCAATGCATTTCTTAGGTTTTGTTTGACTAACGAGAAGTTCAGTCTGCTTCCATATCCTCCATGTAATGTAAGGCCTACCCGTTTCGTAGAAGTGGAGGGTGAACTATGCTGTGCTTGTTTTTGCAGTCAGACACTAGCGTTGGAGATTTGGACCTGCAATTCTGCACAGAACCCTGAATGGACTCAGCGATGCAATGTACGGATTCCACCTGATATAGTTGTGAATATTCCTGAAGCAAGGCCTCCTATAATCTTTTTTCATGGAAAAACGTTGGTACTGACATGGGATCCGGTCTACCAGTATGACATCCAAACCTATAAAATGGAAAAAATAGCTTCAGGGGTTGAAGACTTCACGTGCTATGATCCAAGGAACAATAAGTATTGGACATATTTGGAGAAAGAAGTAAAGGATATGCATATATTTAATTATGCCGAGAGTCTAATTCGGATTAGAGAATTTTGAGAAGTCACTGTGTTAAGGTGAGCTTTCTCACAACTTCTAATAGAGAGGAGTTGCCTTTTGTTTTGGTGAGTGTTAAAGCATCACTTTTAATGAATTGGACATATGCTACTATTTGACAGTACTAATTTATTGTTCATTTAGATGTATTGAAATGCAATTAGTATTCGGTAGCGGTAATTAGCGTGTAGCATGCTATGTATTATGTAGCGCGTCTCACAACGCCTCTCTTTTCTATTTCTCCATTTCCTATTTATTTTTTTCGTTTTCTGCTTCCATTCCGCACGTCTCCTCCCAAGACGGTAAAGAAATTACTCTCCTCCTGCCTACCCCTGTAGCCCCTCTCTCTTGTCTACCCCTTAAAAGAGTTACTCTCCCTCTAACTCTCTCCTGCCTACTTCCGAGACGGTAAATAAATTACTTCCCCTCCCGCCTAATAAAAAAATACTACTAGTACAGTCTGAGACGATGAAATCGATCACTCCTATAGTAAAATCAACTTTTGTGCCAATAAAACAATTACTACTAGTGAAATCACTGTTGTTGACCTATAATAGTACTTTTATTCCCCAATCATTGTCAGGAGCTCGGTGACCTTATTTATGGTAGAAATGCAATGTATTTTTATGTTTTTACTCCTATGTTCTTTTAGTAATATTTTTACTCCCTTGTATTTTCATTGGTTACTTCCTTTGTAAAAGAAAATATGTGACCTAACAATATTTTACCATAGATATAGGTATATTGAATCGTGCTACTTTGTATGAATAAAAAAATTACAAACATCATACAAGCTGTTGTACGCGTAAAAAATTTATACACATCAAATAAACCAAAAAAATACATGAGAAATACATTGTTCTAGGAGAGAGGAGGAACAACACTGTGCGGGTAAAAAATTTACAGATCAGACGAACCCAGAACAATACATAGGAAATACGTTCTTCTGGGGGAGAGAGGAGGAACGGAAACCCGCCCTGCAGTCCTGCACTGAATCACTGCTTCCCTGGCGACGTCATGGCCGGCCTTGACGCCGTGCTCCAGGGGCGACCACCCAAATGCACTGCTTACCCATCCCTTAAAAAGTAGAAAGCAGGAATAAAGGAAGAGCAAGTCCGATAACCACACATGACGGAGAAGCCCTGCTAGTGGTGGTGAAGCCTGCATCCAACAGCGACACCCGCTGATTCCGAAGTCCAACCCGACACCAGCAGTAGGCCAGCAGCGACGGCAAAACAGGGGGGTAGCATCCCTTGCGTGTGACCACAATAGAGGCCGGGAGGAGTTGGTCGCCGACGATGGCGTGCTCCGCACCTCTGCACCGAGGAAGACTGACATGCAGTGTCCTCTTCGGCCGTGGAAGGTGCTAGATCTGGGAGACAGCTGCAGTCTCTACCAACGATGCTCGACAGTCCCAGTGCGGCGGGGAACGCTGGGGGAGGAAGGAGACAAAGATGGCAGAGGACCAGTCTCCACCTGATCCTTCGTTGTCCTCACCGCTGCCGTTGCCTTCGAGCCCGAGCCACCGCGCTCCCTATCGCACCCTGTCGCAACCCTCTGTTACTGGCTGCAGCGGCACCTTCCCTTCGTCGTTCGGCTTGAACACTGTCGGCGGTAGGTCTCTCTGGCGGCGGCTACCGAGTCTCACCACCCTCTGATGCCACCGCCAGAAATGAGAGCGCATCCTAGATCAAAAACTTCGGGTGGTGGGTTGGAAAAGGGAGGGGATGGTGGTTTCCTGTCGTGGAACTAATGAATATATAGGTTTTTGCGAGCAAAATTTTTATGCGCGACACGTGTGGAGCGATTGGAACGATATGAGGCACGAGTAAAATGTTTATACGCGATAAGCGCTACACGTGTGGAGCAGTTGTGATAATCAGAGACGCGTTACTTACGATAACTAGTGCGCTAGGCGTCCTATAGTAGTTTATATTGGTATTATGAATTTTTTGGATAAGGATCTAGTGCAGTCCTAATATATAGGGACTGCAACCCGTTTTCACCATTGGATCGAGGCAATCAACGGCTAAAACGAGCGTCACAGTAGTTTTAAACAGTAAATGATACAGTACCCGTTACCGAACGAAAGGTTGCTACAGTATTTAAATGAATAGTACTCTGAAGATCTAGGCCATGGCTTTTCAATCAATGGTGGACGGAGGACTGCTTAACTTGCAGTGGCTAGCCATTGCATGTGATCCCAATACGAATTTTTCCTCTATCATGGGGCACAGGATCAACTCCTGTGCATTTTGCTGCTGATTATTACGATATATTTCTTCTCTGACGTCAATCTAGCAAGACTTGCATCTGTCATGCATAATTGTTCTTGACCATTTTTTCGTTGTCATCAGTAAAGTATAATATGATAACATATTCTGTCACTTGATCATCCGACGCAGCAAATGGCAATGGCATTGGCATGCCTTCGGACACTATTGATTTCTCTTAGGCTCCAACGAACTAACGAGGAAATCACAACAAGAATCTGGTCCGTCTGAAACTACAAGCCAATAATCCGCCAGTGAGAGCTGGTGCTACTGATGCCTTTGAGACTCCAGAAAGAACACATAAATGACTAGAATAGTTTCACGTGAGAGTATTGTGTCGCAAATGACCAGTGAGAGGCATCTGCAAATGCTTCTGACGGTAGGTTCTGCTTGTATGTTGGAGGAAAAGGTGAGGACTGAGAGAGTGGGATGGCTTGGGAGCGTCTGCGGTCGGTTGACGTGGTAATTGGCAAAGACGTGGTAATTGGCACTCTGCTAGGCGGCAGGGGTTGGAGCTCTGTCCATGGCAAAATCAATTTCGCACTTCACGCATTTAATTGTAAAATGTTTTGAAAATATCTAATGGCGCGGTCAATGTACTTTGCCGAACTGGGCATTAGCGTGGGCCGAGCCTGTAGGTACAGTAATGCGTGATGTACTCTACAATATTAATTGGCGACGGTGGGAATAAGGTGAGGTCGGTTGAAAAAATTAAACTAGTGAAATACAAGGTTGATGTAACATCCGCATTTTTGGGGTCGCTAGAAAAACTAATTTAATAAAAAAATTAATTGCGAAGTTTGGATCTCGCGCAGATTTTTGGAGTTTGTGTCATGCGTGGATCTCAAAATTTTTCTCGAATTTCAAGCCCTAGAAACCTCCCTAAAATTCCCCTAAAAACCATGAGCCCAAAAATCTAATTTAAATTCAAATTCCAAGTTCAAACCCTTCAATATATCCTCTCCAAAAATTCCCAAAGAAATTCACAAAAGTCCCTATTCATTTTGGGCCGCAGCCCCTCGCCCGTGCCCTCGTCTGCGCTCGTGCCCTCGCCCCTGTGTTCTCGCCCGCGCTTGCCGCTCTGAGACCCATGCCCTCGCCCGCGCCCGTGCCCGCCCTTGCCGCCCTCTCAGAGGGCGTTTTTTGGGTGACCGGGGGGCTGTCTGCAAAATAGCTGACGGCTATCGGCCGTCCAGCCGACGGACGTCAGCCACGTCATCAAATCGTCCTCTAGAAGGGCGATTTCAGAAAAATCGCCCTCCTAGAGAGCGGTGGAAGTATATTTTTGTAAATTCTTGAAATGAAAATGTAGTTTTGTAAATATTTTATTAAATAAATATAAAAATAAAAAAATCCCATCAATCTCCTGTTGGCTGCGCGTATCGAACGCAATGAATTCAGAGCTCGTGGTGCTGGCAGGTAAAGCAGCAGGCGTTGGTTTCTGGGCATGCAGATGTCTTCGTCTCTACGTACGCTCGACTCGACATATGTCTCCTGTCCTCTTGTCTCCCTCTCTTCGCTTTTCAGAACTCCCTAATATGTGCAAAAAACGACGCTTCCGAAATCACAGCTAAAACACATGATAATCCAACTGTTCAACTGTTGATACAGACTGCCCGGCCGGCCGGAACTCGTTTTCTGTATTTAGCACATCAATGGCCTGCTGGTTGTACTAAAAACTCCATGAATTGCTCGTGGCCCGGCAAATATTAGAAAACTTTGACCTGGCTGCTGTTGATGATCACCTGTTTTTTTTACGCTGCTGTTCTTGGCTTGGATTGCCATGCATGGAATGCATGCCGGTTATTGCTCATTCCTTTCATGCAGTTTAATTGTTTCTGCCATCTATGAGAAGATCACAATTCACAAGGCACACTATGCTTAGATTGCATTAGGACATGGCCCCGGCCAGTAGCTGGCCGCCGTTCCGTCATTGACCTCTCGGTCGAGGGCGGTGGCGTCAGGCGGGCGCGGCGAGCCGGTGATGGGGTCATCTAGGCAGTGGTGGCGCCGGGCGACCGCGGCCATGAAGGACCGGAGGAGCCTGCTCCTGGTTCGCGTGCGGCCGCGCGGGGCGTGGCACCACCGCGAGCTGGAGGCGGCGGTGATCCGCGTGACGAGCCACGAGGACCGGTTGGTGGACTACCGGAGAGCCGGGCGGGTGTTCAGGTGGGCGGGCACGTCTCCGGCGTTGTCGCCGCCCATCATGTGGGCGCTCGCGCGCCGCGCGCGGCGGACGCGGTGCTGGGCCGTGGCGCTCAAGGCCCTCATGGTGGCGCATGGCATGCTCCTCCGCTCGGGCGACTCGCTACGCGCCGGCGCCGCGCGCATCGGGCGCGTCCCCTTCGAGCTCGCCGACTTCCGCGACCGCTCCGCGCCGGCGGCCAAGTCCCTCGCCTTCTCCGCGTTCGTGCGCGCCTACTTCCGCTTCCTCGACTACCGTTCCCTCCTAGCGGCGGAGGAAGACATCGACGGCGACGACTCCGACCATTGCACCGTCCGCCTCGACCGAAGAACGAAGCTATAGTACCTGCTCGAGCTGCTCCTGCACATCCGCCCGTACGGCTATGGCATGGAGGTGCCCCTCGTCCTGGAAGCCATGGACTGCGCCCTCATCGAAATCTTCCAAGTCTACAGCGGGATATGCACCGGCGTCGCGCGCTTCCTCGTCGGCGCGCCCGGGCCGACGAGACCTCGACCAAGCAAATCAACCGCCACGGCGGGGATAAAGGTGCTCTGGAGAGCGGCAGAGCAGAGGGCGCAGCTGTCATCGTACTTCGAGCTCTGCCGCTCGCTCGGCGTGGTCAACGCCCGCAGGCTCCCGGCCTTCGAGCGCCTCTCCGACGAGGACGTCCGCAACCTCGAGAGGCTCCTCAGGCGCGACGCTGACGAAGAGGTGGTGGAGGGTGCCGGTTCATCGCCGCCGATCGATCCGACAGACACGGGGCTCGTAGCGTCGAGCGCGGTGGCGGCGACGAGGACGGAGTGGGTGGCACCATCGCGAGCTGGAGGCGGCGGTGATCCGCGCGACGAGCCACATCGACTACCGGAGCGCCAGGCGGGTGTTCAGGTGGCCGCGCACGTCTCCGACGCTATCGCGGCCCATCATGTGGCCGCTCGCGCGCCTCGCGAGGCGGACGCGGTGCTGGGCCGTGGCGCTCAAGGCCCTCATGGTGGCGCACGGCGTGCTCCTCCGCTCGGGCGACTCCCTACTAGTCTGAATCGGACTTTTAAGTCTCCATAATTCGATTTCGATTTGCATAGCGAATACTCGTTATATAATGACCTATTCACAAGTGCAAAGCCATAACCACGTCTCACGTTCTCATCTTCTGCAGCTTGAGAAAAAATATTGTCATGGCACTGAAAAGATGCGCAGACGTGTCGATATCTACTAGGCGGCCGAAAAAGATGATGCGGATTGTTATCAAGTCTTGGTCAAGGTTCTTGCCCCCGTACATTCCTGATGATGTGATCTTCGACATTCTGTCATGGCTGCCACCCAAGTCTCTTATCCGATTTAAGTCCGTGTGTAAGGCTTGGCACGCCATGATCTCCAGCCCCTGTTTCATCAGTGCTCACCTCGAGTGCTCTAAGCAAAAGCCATCGATATTTATGGTCCCTGGTGCTTACGAGAAGCAGAATAATGGCAATGATATTGCCTTCCTGATGGGCCTCTATAAGTATCTGGGTGGTAACATAATGGAACAAATTCATGTCCAAGACTTTCCACAAGGCATTGGTTCATGGAGTCGCCCGGTTCACTGCAATGGAATACTCCTCATTTCCACCATGAACCAGGAAATGATTGTCTACAACCCATCAACTAGAGAGATTGTCTCTCTGCCAAAAGGGAGTAATAACCTTCGTAAGGCCCCAAGGGTTGGATTTGGGTTTGACCCTCACAGCAACAAGTATAAGGTGGCTAGATTTTTCTATCAAAAGGACGATGACACATTACAACTGGTGTGCAAGTTTGAAGTGCTTACTCTAGGCACTAATTTGTGGAGACAAACTGATGATCCGCCATATCCAATCAAAGAAGGGTTAACTCCTGTTCATGTGAAAGGTGCCATCTACTGGATAGTTGATACGTCACTTTGCCTAGATCCACCCAATGCATTTCTTAGGTTTTGTTTGACTAACGAGAAGTTCAGTCTGCTTCCATATCCTCCATGTAATGTAAGGCCTACCCGTTTCGTAGAAGTGGAGGGTGAACTATGCTGTGCTTGCTTTTGCAGTCAGACACTAGCGTTGGAGATTTGGACCTGCAATTCTGCACAGAACCCTGAATGGACTCAGCGCTGCAATGTACGGATTCCACCTGATATAGTTGTGAATATTCCTGGAGCAAGGCCTCCTATAATCTTTTTTCATGGAAAAACGTTGGTACTGACATGGGATCTGGTCTACCAGTATGACATCCAAACCTGTAAAATGGTAAAAATAGCTTCAGGGGTTGAAGACTTCACGTGCTATGATCCAAGGAACAATAAGTATTGGATATATTTGGAGAAAGAAGTAATGGATATGCATATATTTAATTATGCCGAGAGTCTAATTCGGATTAGAGAATTTTGAGAAGTCACTGTGTTAAGGTGAGCTTTCTCACAACTTCTAATAGAGAGGAGTTGCCTTTTGTTTTGGCGAGTGTTAAAGCATCACTTTTAATGAATTGGACATATGCTACTTTTTGACAGTACTAATTTATTGTTCATTTAGATGTATTGAAATGCAATTAGTATTTGGTAGCGCTAATTAGCGCGTAGCATGCTATGTATTATATAGCGCGTCTCACAACACCTCTTTTTTCCATTTTCTGTTTCCTATTTCTTTTTTCGTTTTCTGCTTCCGTCCCGCATGTCCCCTCTCAAGAGGGTAAAGAAATTACTCTCCTCCTGCCTACCTTGTAGCCCCCCTCTCTTGTCTACCCCTTCTTGAGACGGTAAAAGAGTTACTCTCCCTCTACCTCTCTCCTACCTACTTCTGAGACGGCAAATAAATTACTTCCCCTCCCGCCTAATAAAAAAAAATACTACTAGTATAGTCTGAGACGGTGAAATCAATCACTCCTATAGTAAAATCAACTTTTGTGCCAATAAAACAATTACTACTAGTAAAATCACTGTTGTTGACCTATAATAGTACTTTTATTCCTCAATCATTGTCAGGAGCTCGGTGACCTTATTTATGGTAGAAATGCAGTGCATTTTTTTTATGTTTTTACTCCTGTGTTCTTTTAGTAATATTTTTACTCCCTTGTATTTTCATTAGTTACTTCCTTTGTAAAAGAAAATATGTGACATAACAATATTTTACCGTACATATAGGTATATTGAATCGTGCTACTTTGTATGAATAAAAAAATTACAAACATCGTACAAGCTGTTGTACGCGTAAAAAATTTATACACATCAAATGAATCAAAAAAATACATGAGAAATACATTGTTCTAGGAGAGAGGAGGAACAATATTACTGTGCGGGTAAAAAATTTACAGATCAGGCGAACCCAGAACAATACATAGGAAATACATTCTTCTAGGGGAGAGAGGAGGAACGGAAACCCACCCTGCACCCCTACACTGAATCATTGCTTCCTCGGCGATGTCATGGCCGGCCTTGACGCCGTGCTCCAAGGACGACCACCCAAATGCACTGCTTACCCATCCCTTGAAAAGTAGAAAGCAGGAATAGAGGGAGAGCAAGGCCAACAACCACACATGACAGAGAAGCCCTGCTAGTGGTGGTGAAGCCTGCATCCGATAGCGACACCCGCTGATTCCGAAGTCCAACCCGACACCAACAGTAGGGCGGTAGCGACGGCGAAACAGGAGGGGTAACATCCCTTGCGTGTGGCCGCAATAGAGGCCAAGAGGAGTTGGTCGCTAACGACGGCGTGCTCCGCACCTCTGCACCGAGGAAGACTGACATGCGGTGTCCTCTCCGGCCGCGGAAGGTGCTAGATCTGGGAGACAGCTGCAGTCTCTACCGACGGTGCTCGACAGTCCCAGTGCGGCGGGGAACGCTAGGGGAGGGAGGAGATAGAGATGGCAGAGGGCCAGTCTCCACCGGATCCTTCGTCGTCCTCATCGTTGCCGTTGCCTTCGAGCCCAAGCCATCGTGCTCCCTGTCGCAACCCTCTGTTACTAGCTGCAGCGGCACCTTCCCTTCGTCGTTTGGCTTAAACGCTGCCGGCGGTAGGTCCCTTTGGTGGTGGCTACCGAGTCTCACCACCCTCCGATGCCGCCGCCAGAAATGAGAGCGCATCCTAGATCCAAAAACTTCGGGTGGTGGGTTGGAAAAGGGAGAGGATGGTGGTTTCCTGTTGTGGAACTAACGAATATATAGGTCTTATGTGAGTAAAATTTTTATACGCGACACGTGTGGGACGATTGGAATGATATGAGGCGTAAGTAAAATGTTTATGCGCGATAAACGCTATACGCGTGGAGCAGTTGCAATAATCAGAGACACGTTACTTATGATAACTAGCGCGCTAGGCGCACTATAGTAGTTCACATTGGTATTATGAATTTTTCGGATAAGGATCTAGTGCAGCCCTAATATATAGGGACTGCAACCCCTTTTCACCATTGGATCGAGGCAATCAACGGCTAAAACGAGCGTCACAGTAGTTTTAAACAGTAAACGATACAGTACCCGTTACCGAACGAAAGGTTGCTACAGTATTTAAATGAATAGTACTCTGAAGATCTAGGCCATGGCTTTTCAATCAATGGTAGACGGAGGACTGCTTAACTTGCAGTGGCTAGCCATTGCATGTGATCCCAATACGAATTTTTCCTCTATCATGGGGCACAGGATCAACTCCTGTGCATTTTGCTGCTGATTTTTATGATATATTTCTTCTCTGACGTCAATCTAGCAAGACTTGCATCTGTCATGCATAATTGTTCTTGACCATTTTTTCGTTGTCATCAGTAAAGTATAATATGTTAACATATTCTGTCACTTGATCATCCGACGCAGCAAATGGCAATGGCATTGGCATGCCTTCGGACACTATTGATTTGTCTTAGGCTCCAACAAACTAACGAGGAAATCACAACAAGAATCTGGTCCGTCTGAAATTACAAGCCAATAATCCGCTAGTGAGAGCTGGTGCTACTGATGCCTTTGAGACTCCAGAAAGAACACATAAATGACTAGAATAGTTTCAGGTGAGAGTATTGTGTCGCAAATGACCAGTGAGAGGCATCTGCAAATGCTTCTGACGGTAGGTTCTGCTTGTATGTTGCAGGAAAAGGTGAGGACTGAGAGAGAGTGGGATGGCTTGGGAGCGTCTGCGGTCGGTTGACGTGGTAATTGGCAAAGACGTGGTAATTGGCACTCTGCTAGGCGGCAGGGGTTGGAGCTCTGTCCATGGCAAAATCAATTTCGCACTTCACGCATTTAATTGTAAAATGTTTTGAAAATATCTAATGGCGCGGTCAATGTACTTTGCCGAACTGGGCATTAGCGTGGGCCGAGCCTGTAGGTACAGTAATGCGTGATGTACTCTACAATATTAATTGGCGACGGTGGGAATAAGGTGAGGTCGGTTGAAAAAATTAAACTAGTGAAATACAAGGTTGATGTAACATCCGCATTTTTGGGGTCGCTAGAAAAACTAATTTAATAAAAAAATTAATTGCGAAGTTTGGATCTCGCGCAGATTTTTGGAGTTTGTGTCATGCGTGGATCTCAAAATTTTTCTCGAATTTCAAGCCCTAGAAACCTCCCTAAAATTCCCCTAAAAACCATGAGCCCAAAAATCTAATTTAAATTCAAATTCCAAGTTCAAACCCTTCAATATATCCTCTCCAAAAATTCCCAAAGAAATTCACAAAAGTCCCTATTCATTTTGGGCCGCAGCCCCTCGCCCGTGCCCTTGTCTGCGCTCGTGCCCTCGCCCCTGTGTTCTCGCCCGCCCTTGCCGCTCTGAGACCCATGCCCTCGCCCGCGCCCGTGCCCGCCCTTGCCGCCCTCTCAGAGGGCGTTTTTTGGGTGACCGGGGGGCTGTCTGCAAAATAGCTGACGGCTATCGGCCGTCCAGCCGACGAACGTCAGCCACGTCATCAAATCGTCCTCTAGAAGGGCGATTTCAGAAAAATCGCCCTCCTAGAGAGCGGTGGAAGTATATTTTTGTAAATTCTTGAAATGAAAATGTAGTTTTGTAAATATTTTATTAAATAAATATAAAAATAAAAAAATCCCATCAATCTCCTGTTGGCTGCGCGTATCGAACGCAATGAATTCAGAGCTCGTGGTGCTGGCAGGTAAAGCAGCAGGCGTTGGTTTCTGGGCATGCAGATGTCTTCGTCTCTACGTACGCTCGACTCGACATATGTCTCCTGTCCTCTTGTCTCCCTCTCTTCGCTTTTCAGAACTCCCTAATATGTGCAAAAAACGACGCTTCCGAAATCACAGCTAAAACACATGATAATCCAACTGTTCAACTGTTGATACAGACTGCCCGGCCGGCCGGAACTCGTTTTCTGTATTTAGCACATCAATGGCCTGCTGGTTGTACTAAAAACTCCATGAATTGCTCGTGGCCCGGCAAATATTAGAAAACTTTGACCTGGCTGCTGTTGATGATCACTGTTTTTTTACGCTGCTGTTCTTGGCTTGGATTGCCATGCATGGAATGCATGCCGGTTATTGCTCATTCCTTTCATGCAGTTTAATTGTTTCTGCCATCTATGAGAAGATCACAAATTCACAAGGCACACTATGCTTAGATTGCATTAGGACATGGCCCCGGCCAGTAGCTGGCCGCCGTTCCGTCATTGACCTCTCGGTCGAGGGCGGTGGCGTCAGGCGGGCGCGGCGAGCCGGTGATGGGGTCATCTAGGCAGTGGTGGCGCCGGGCGACCGCGGCCATGAAGGACCGGAGGAGCCTGCTCCTGGTTCGCGTGCGGCCGCGCGGGGCGTGGCACCACCGCGAGCTGGAGGCGGCGGTGATCCGCGTGACGAGCCACGAGGACCGGTTGGTGGACTACCGGAGAGCCGGGCGGGTGTTCAGGTGGGCGGGCACGTCTCCGGCGTTGTCGCCGCCCATCATGTGGGCGCTCGCGCGCCGCGCGCGGCGGACGCGGTGCTGGGCCGTGGCGCTCAAGGCCCTCATGGTGGCGCATGGCATGCTCCTCCGCTCGGGCGACTCGCTACGCGCCGGCGCCGCGCGCATCGGGCGCGTCCCCTTCGAGCTCGCCGACTTCCGCGACCGCTCCGCGCCGGCGGCCAAGTCCCTCGCCTTCTCCGCGTTCGTGCGCGCCTACTTCCGCTTCCTCGACTACCGTTCCCTCCTAGCGGCGGAGGAAGACATCGACGGCGACGACTCCGACCATTGCACCGTCCGCCTCGACGAAGAACGAAGCTATAGTACCTGCTCGAGCTGCTCCTGCACATCCGCCCGTACGGCTATGGCATGGAGGTGCCCCTCGTCCTGGAAGCCATGGACTGCGCCCTCATCGAAATCTTCCAAGTCTACAGCGGGATATGCACCGGCGTCGCGCGCTTCCTCGTCGGCGCGCCCGGGCCGACGAGACCTCGACCAAGCAAATCAACCGCCACGGCGGGGATAAAGGTGCTCTGGAGAGCGGCAGAGCAGAGGGGCAGCTGTCATCGTACTTCGAGCTCTGCCGCTCGCTCGGCGTGGTCAACGCCCGCAGGCTCCCGGCCTTCGAGCGCCTCTCCGACGAGGACGTCCGCAACCTCGAGAGGCTCCTCAGGCGCGACGCTGACGAAGAGGTGGTGGAGGGTGCCGGTTCATCGCCGCCGATCGATCCGACAGACACGGGGCTCGTAGCGTCGAGCGCGGTGGCGGCGACGAGGACGGAGTGGGTGGCACCATCGCGAGCTGGAGGCGGCGGTGATCCGCGCGACGAGCCACATCGACTACCGGAGCGCCAGGCGGGTGTTCAGGTGGCCGCGCACGTCTCCGACGCTATCGCGGCCCATCATGTGGCCGCTCGCGCGCCTCGCGAGGCGGACGCGGTGCTGGGCCGTGGCGCTCAAGGCCCTCATGGTGGCGCACGGCGTGCTCCTCCGCTCGGGCGACTCCCTACTAGTCTGAATCGGACTTTTAAGTCTCCATAATTCGATTTCGATTTGCATAGCGAATACTCGTTATATAATGACCTATTCACAAGTGCAAAGCCATAACCACGTCTCACGTTCTCATCTTCTGCAGCTTGAGAAAAAATATTGTCATGGCACTGAAAAGATGCGCAGACGTGTCGATATCTACTAGGCGGCCGAAAAAGATGATGCGGATTGTTATCAAGTCTTGGTCAAGGTTCTTGCCCCCGTACATTCCTGATGATGTGATCTTCGACATTCTGTCATGGCTGCCACCCAAGTCTCTTATCCGATTTAAGTCCGTGTGTAAGGCTTGGCACGCCATGATCTCCAGCCCCTGTTTCATCAGTGCTCACCTCGAGTGCTCTAAGCAAAAGCCATCGATATTTATGGTCCCTGGTGCTTACGAGAAGCAGAATAATGGCAATGATATTGCCTTCCTGATGGGCCTCTATAAGTATCTGGGTGGTAACATAATGGAACAAATTCATGTCCAAGACTTTCCACAAGGCATTGGTTCATGGAGTCGCCCGGTTCACTGCAATGGAATACTCCTCATTTCCACCATGAACCAGGAAATGATTGTCTACAACCCATCAACTAGAGAGATTGTCTCTCTGCCAAAAGGGAGTAATAACCTTCGTAAGGCCCCAAGGGTTGGATTTGGGTTTGACCCTCACAGCAACAAGTATAAGGTGGCTAGATTTTTCTATCAAAAGGACGATGACACATTACAATTGGTGTGCAAGTTTGAAGTGCTTACTCTAGGCACTAATTTGTGGAGACAAACTGATGATCCGCCATATCCAATCAAAGAAGGGTTAACTCCTGTTCATGTGAAAGGTGCCATCTACTGGATAGTTGATACGTCACTTTGCCTAGATCCACCCAATGCATTTCTTAGGTTTTGTTTGACTAACGAGAAGTTCAGTCTGCTTCCATATCCTCCATGTAATGTAAGGCCTACCCGTTTCGTAGAAGTGGAGGGTGAACTATGCTGTGCTTGCTTTTGCAGTCAGACACTAGCGTTGGAGATTTGGACCTGCAATTCTGCACAGAACCCTGAATGGACTCAGCGCTGCAATGTACGGATTCCACCTGATATAGTTGTGAATATTCCTGGAGCAAGGCCTCCTATAATCTTTTTTCATGGAAAAACGTTGGTACTGACATGGGATCTGGTCTACCAGTATGACATCCAAACCTGTAAAATGGTAAAAATAGCTTCAGGGGTTGAAGACTTCACGTGCTATGATCCAAGGAACAATAAGTATTGGATATATTTGGAGAAAGAAGTAATGGATATGCATATATTTAATTATGCCGAGAGTCTAATTCGGATTAGAGAATTTTGAGAAGTCACTGTGTTAAGGTGAGCTTTCTCACAACTTCTAATAGAGAGGAGTTGCCTTTTGTTTTGGCGAGTGTTAAAGCATCACTTTTAATGAATTGGACATATGCTACTTTTTGACAGTACTAATTTATTGTTCATTTAGATGTATTGAAATGCAATTAGTATTTGGTAGCGCTAATTAGCGCGTAGCATGCTATGTATTATATAGCGCGTCTCACAACACCTCTTTTTTCCATTTTTCTGTTTCCTATTTCTTTTTTTCGTTTTCTGCTTCCGTCCCGCATGTCCCCTCTCAAGAGGGTAAAGAAATTACTCTCCTCCTGCCTACCTTGTAGCCCCCCTCTCTTGTCTACCCCTTCTTGAGACGGTAAAAGAGTTACTCTCCCTCTACCTCTCTCCTACCTACTTCTGAGACGGCAAATAAATTACTTCCCCTCCCGCCTAATAAAAAAAAATACTACTAGTATAGTCTGAGACGGTGAAATCAATCACTCCTATAGTAAAATCAACTTTTGTGCCAATAAAACAATTACTACTAGTAAAATCACTGTTGTTGACCTATAATAGTACTTTTATTCCTCAATCATTGTCAGGAGCTCGGTGACCTTATTTATGGTAGAAATGCAGTGCATTTTTTTTATGTTTTTACTCCTGTGTTCTTTTAGTAATATTTTTACTCCCTTGTATTTTCATTAGTTACTTCCTTTGTAAAAGAAAATATGTGACATAACAATATTTTACCGTACATATAGGTATATTGAATCGTGCTACTTTGTATGAATAAAAAAATTACAAACATCGTACAAGCTGTTGTACGCGTAAAAAATTTATACACATCAAATGAATCAAAAAAATACATGAGAAATACATTGTTCTAGGAGAGAGGAGGAACAATATTACTGTGCGGGTAAAAAATTTACAGATCAGGCGAACCCAGAACAATACATAGGAAATACATTCTTCTAGGGGAGAGAGGAGGAACGGAAACCCACCCTGCACCCCTGCACTGAATCATTGCTTCCTCGGCGATGTCATGGCCGGCCTTGACGCCGTGCTCCAAGGACGACCACCCAAATGCACTGCTTACCCATCCCTTGAAAAGTAGAAAGCAGGAATAGAGGGAGAGCAAGGCCAACAACCACACATGACAGAGAAGCCCTGCTAGTGGTGGTGAAGCCTGCATCCGATAGCGACACCCGCTGATTCCGAAGTCCAACCCGACACCAACAGTAGGGCGGTAGCGACGGCGAAACAGGAGGGGTAACATCCCTTGCGTGTGGCCGCAATAGAGGCCAAGAGGAGTTGGTCGCTAACGACGGCGTGCTCCGCACCTCTGCACCGAGGAAGACTGACATGCGGTGTCCTCTCCGGCCGCGGAAGGTGCTAGATCTGGGAGACAGCTGCAGTCTCTACCGACGGTGCTCGACAGTCCCAGTGCGGCGGGGAACGCTAGGGGAGGGAGGAGATAGAGATGGCAGAGGGCCAGTCTCCACCGGATCCTTCGTCGTCCTCATCGTTGCCGTTGCCTTCGAGCCCAAGCCATCGTGCTCCCTGTCGCAACCCTCTGTTACTAGCTGCAGCGGCACCTTCCCTTCGTCGTTTGGCTTAAACGCTGCCGGCGGTAGGTCCCTTTGGTGGTGGCTACCGAGTCTCACCACCCTCCGATGCCGCCGCCAGAAATGAGAGCGCATCCTAGATCCAAAAACTTCGGGTGGTGGGTTGGAAAAGGGAGAGGATGGTGGTTTCCTGTTGTGGAACTAACGAATATATAGGTCTTATGTGAGTAAAATTTTTATACGCGACACGTGTGGGACGATTGGAATGATATGAGGCGTAAGTAAAATGTTTATGCGCGATAAACGCTATACGCGTGGAGCAGTTGCAATAATCAGAGACACGTTACTTATGATAACTAGCGCGCTAGGCGCACTATAGTAGTTCACATTGGTATTATGAATTTTTCGGATAAGGATCTAGTGCAGCCCTAATATATAGGGACTGCAACCCCTTTTCACCATTGGATCGAGGCAATCAACGGCTAAAACGAGCGTCACAGTAGTTTTAAACAGTAAACGATACAGTACCCGTTACCGAACGAAAGGTTGCTACAGTATTTAAATGAATAGTACTCTGAAGATCTAGGCCATGGCTTTTCAATCAATGGTAGACGGAGGACTGCTTAACTTGCAGTGGCTAGCCATTGCATGTGATCCCAATACGAATTTTTCCTCTATCATGGGGCACAGGATCAACTCCTGTGCATTTTGCTGCTGATTTTTATGATATATTTCTTCTCTGACGTCAATCTAGCAAGACTTGCATCTGTCATGCATAATTGTTCTTGACCATTTTTTCGTTGTCATCAGTAAAATATGTTAACATATTCTGTCACTTGATCATCCGACGCAGCAAATGGCAATGGCATTGGCATGCCTTCGGACACTATTGATTTGTCTTAGGCTCCAACAAACTAACGAGGAAATCACAACAAGAATCTGGTCCGTCTGAAATTACAAGCCAATAATCCGCTAGTGAGAGCTGGTGCTACTGATGCCTTTGAGACTCCAGAAAGAACACATAAATGACTAGAATAGTTTCAGGTGAGAGTATTGTGTCGCAAATGACCAGTGAGAGGCATCTGCAAATGCTTCTGACGGTAGGTTCTGCTTGTATGTTGCAGGAAAAGGTGAGGACTGAGAGAGAGTGGGATGGCTTGGGAGCGTCTGCGGTCGGTTGACGTGGTAATTGGCAAAGACGTGGTAATTGGCACTTTGCTAGGCGGCAGGGGTTGGAGCTCTGTCCATGGCAAAATCAATTTCGCACTTCACGCATTTAATTGTAAAATATTTTGAAAATATCTAAGGGCGTAGTCAATGTACTTTGTCGAACTGGGCATGAGCGTGGGCCTAGCCTGCAGGTACAGTAGTGTGTGATGTACTCTACAATGTTAATTGGTGATGGTGGGAATAAGTTGAGGTCGGTTGAAAAAATTAAACTAGTGAAATACAAGGTTGATGTAACATTCCTATTTTTGGGATCGCTAGAAAAACTAATTTAATAAAAAAATTAATTACGAAGTTTGGATCTCTCGCAGATTTTTGGAGTTTGTGTCGATCTCAAAATTTTCCTTGAATTTCAAACCCTAGAAAACTCCCTAAAATTCCCCTAAAAACCCTGAGCCCAAAAATCTAATTTAAATTCAAATTCCAAGTTCAAACCCTTCAATATATCCTCTCCAAAAATTCCCAAAGAAATTCAAAAAAGTCCCTATTCATTTTGGGTCGCAGCCCTCTCTCTTCCCCCCCTCTTTTCTTTCCCGCTCAGCCCAGTCCAACCCGCAGCCCACGGCCTACTACCGCCTCTCCCCGCGCCCACCGCCGCATCGTGGCCCGATCGCTGCCACGTGGCCCCGCGAGGCATCGGTACCGTCGAAATTCTCTCATACGCGCGCTCGCCCCGCACCGCCCTCGCCGACATCCCGAGCCTGCCCGTCAACGGCACGGTGTCGCCAACTCGTCTTCCTCCTCGTTCCCTGCATACCAGTTGTTCGACGCGGGGGACGTGTGGCCGCGCCTCGCCTCAGCACCATGCTAGACCACGGCGCTCTTCCCCAACCACCCCCCAGCTACGCCGCCTTCGCTGCAGTCATCTCAGACCTCTGCCGCCCCCAGGAGCCCCGCCTTTGCCTCACGCCGCGAGCTCCACAGCCCAGCCGTCCCGTCATCGCCATGCCAACGAGAGCGCACCACCCGTCGCCGCCTTGTCCCATCACCGTGCGGTACTCGCCCTCCTCTCCTCTTCCCGGCTCGGCCGACACCATCATGCCCCCGCTGCCCCCGCTCTGCCTCGCCCCTGCCTCGGCCAGCTGAGCCCCGCCGCGCCGGGCGTCGCGCCACCGCCTTCAATGAGCGGCGAGCCGAGGCTATAAATAGCCTCGGAGCCCTCTGGCGCCTGCACTCCAATCCCCGAGCTAGAACCCAGCCCTACGCCGTGCTCCTCTGCCCTCTGCCACCACACAGCCATAGCCGCCGCCTCGGACCCCCCGTGTTCCACCATCTCCAGCCACCAAAACCCCACGCCATCGCCACAATCGCACTCCCCATCTCCTCGCGATCGCATTCCGCTCAGCCCCAGTGCCCGATTGCCACCGACGGCAAAATCCCCAAATTTGCTCCGCCGTTGTCCGCATTGCCGCCCTTGTAGTTCACCGTTGTCGCCAAGGTATATGCCCAAATTGCTTCCGTTTTTCCCTAATTCGCACATCCTGCATTGATTGCCTCCATTCCAAGCCCCCACCACCATGAATTTGACCACCGTCGGCGAGCTCCATCCTTTTCTCCCTCCCCGGCGAGATTGGCTGTCACGTTCCGTCGCCGTCGACCACCGGTAGTTCAATCCGAGCCGATCCATACCCTCCTCATCCCTCCGCTCTCTGCCGTGGTGCTCCGCCATCGCCAGCTCGCCGCCGATTGATCGGCACCGCTCAGGCGCCGTGCGCCGTCGATCTTTCCCCCCACTCAGCAGCTCTCTCTCTCTCTTTCTCTCACTGCCAGTGGCCTCTACTTCCCTCTCTCACACTGACCGACATGTGGGCCCGGCCGCCTCTAAACTCCCATGTGACACCGACATGTGGGCCTCACCGAAATAAAAACACTAACTAATCATATTTTCAAATTTAAAGTCCCTGACATGTGGCCCCCTTTTTTTAATCACTGACATGTGGCCCCTTGTCGTTCTGTCACCTATAGGTGGGCCACATCCCTCATCCTCTCTCTCTCTGCCAATAACAAAAGGGCTCCACCTGTTAGCCTCAGTTTCAAAATAAATACTTTTTTCCAAATTTCCTTTAATCATTTTTATTCATAGAAAACACCTTGAACTTCAAAAAATCATATCTTTTTAACCATAACTCTATTTGAGCTCATTCAACTCTCAAAATTTTTTAAAAAATGAGATATACACAATGGCATTATTTGTTTACTATGTTAGGTTTTGATCGTATAACCTTTTGCTTGTTTTTGTTTTGCGGCACATAGAAGTCGAGTCCAAGGAGCAGTCGATCGAGGATTTCGTCGAAGAGGCTCAAGATCAGGAGCAAGGCAAGTCGCACCTTGACCATGTTGAACCCATATTTCATAAAATATATTGTTTTCCTACTGTACATTTTAGGAGCACAATTTTGGCTACGGATCGCAAGCCAATCCAAGAGGCCCAATCCTATTTGCTGCATATTAAACCTTACTTGTTAATTGATGACCTTATATCCTTGTCGCCCTGTCGTTGTCCTGGTACCTGTATTTCCGAGTACAGGTATCGATGACGCCCTCAAAATATATATATCTTGCGATGGGAAAACTTATAGGATTTTTATGAAATGATTTTAAAAGTTGACATGCGATGTCGATCGCTTTGCAAGATAAATGTTTTTCGTAAAACTTGGTCGTGGGATGTCATCGCCTGTGTGGCCTGACTTCACATGGCATATAAGGACCATTTTCCTTGGGGACTTCCCACTGATCATAAATTCCTACGACCACATGGGTAGAATGGGACACCCCTGGCCAAGTAATTTGAGGAGCCAGGGTGAGTCTATTGTCGATAAACGTGGAGTTGCTGGGGTGGTACTGTAATTCGCACCCGTGGGATCTTGAGTACAGGGAGTCTGGGACTTGCCTGGTACTTAGTCTGGTACCCGTTTATCTGACATCAGATTGTCCTGGGGATACTTTGGAACGGCCTTGTCGCAAACCTCCAGGCAGTAGCCGTATCTGATCAATGCGTGATGAGCGTCCGGAGTAAGCTTGCGTCATGTGGGTTAAGCGTGCACCCTTTGAAAAGGTTATAATCTGTTCGAATAGCTATGCCCATGATTACGGGCGGATGTGAAGTGATCCCTTAGCGTAGCTTTGTTTTTATAAAATGTCTGTTAACTATGTTGAGGTTGAGGAAAACGTTACCAGAACCAGCTTGAGTGGCAGGTGGATGACCTGAGTGGTCTAAAACGGGACTGTGTGTTCTGGGGTGTTGCGTGGCACCATAGTTAGAGTTAAATGTGCGAAGTAAAGGAACATGGAAAGATTTAATCCACCCAAGGGAGGTGCTGTCTGGGACAATACGCTCTAGAAATGGACTTGTGACAAGCCGTTGCAACATGATTTGTGGAATGGGTCGAGACGTGAGCCTCTTCTCGATAATCGTGGTGGGTTGTTGCAAAGCAACTCATGGAATGGATTGAGAGGTTTCTTTCCGACAATTTAAAGAACACTTAGAAATTTTATAAAATATTTTCTAACACTTAAATCATTTGTGAAATAAAACCAAAAACCCGTCTTTGATGAACCTTTCTACATTAATTCCGTGACTTGCTGAGTACCTCGTGTACTCACTCTTGCTAAATTTTCCCTCAGAACCATATGAAGTTGAAGACCCAACCCTGGAGGAATACTTTCAGGAGCAGGCTGAAGATGAAGATTTTTAGGGTTTCGATCTAGGTTCCATGCTGTGCCTGTAGGTGCGATAGGCCTAGCGTGTGTTTCTGCTGTAGTCTTTTGTAATGTATTGTTGCATGCTCGGGTTTTGTCCGTAGTTGCAACTTATGTAACATAACTTATTATAATAAATAAAGTAGGTTGCTATGCTCCACCAATGTCCTGTATGTACCAGCTGGATTTCTGGGACTGGTACAGGTAATGTAGGTAAAGACGTTCCGCTTCTGTTGACTATATTGGTTAACGGGAGAGGGGCGTTACAGTTGATATGAAATTAAAACACTCTAATCTTCTTGTTGCTGATCAACCAATTTGTGCCATATTTGCTCTATCAAATCTTCCTTGAGACGCTGATGTGTTGCTCGATCACAAATAGCCTAATTTTCTCTTGAACCTCTGCAAATCCATAGATTGGTCCCTGGTCAAGTCCTGTCATTCGAGCAGAAAATTGCCCTTGCATATGTGTTATCATCCGGTATCTCATAGGAACCTCTCTCGTCCTCAACTATCATGTTGTGCAAAATAGCACATGCAAACATTATATCTGCTAGCTCTTCCCTTTCCCAAAGACGTGTCGGGTGACATATGATGGCCCAACATTTTAGCAAAACCTCAAAGGCTCGTTCGACGTCTTTTCTCGCTTATTCTTGACGTTGTGCATACAAATTATGCTTATCACTTTGTGGTCTGATGATTGATTTGGCAAATGCTGCCCACTCAGGATAAATAACATTAGCTAGATAGTATCCCATGTTATATTCTTTCCCATTGACAGTAAATTGAACAGGTGTCATGCCCAAAAATTCACCAAAATTTTCAAAGCTAATTTGTGCATTAAATCCTCGTCCAGAAATTAACCAAGCTACACAAATCGATAATTTGATATACATAACCAAAACGTAATAATGATAAATACTTGCAAAAGAGGCACTTAGTCCTCACATAGAAGAAAACTGCAGCGGAACATCAATCAGCAAAACTTCGGCACCAAGCCATAGGCAACTCAACTGGGGTATAAGCCAAACACCAAACTTCTCCTTCCACGCAAATCTTCACTCTGATGATTGTAATATAGCAAGACTGACTACCACTCACAGTACTTAACAAGCCACACATGGAATACAAAATAATACAACAAGGATTCCAAAGAAAAGACATAGTATGGCTTATTTGCATAAATAACATTAAAACATTTGCATTTAAAAACTGAACATCACTGAACAATCACTGAACAACAAGCCACGACAATCACTGAACAACACTTCAATGCAGTTCAGGCCCAAACCATAACCCTCCAAACTGGAGCTATCAAGTTCCATCACTTATCACCATTTATAAGTAGTGTGGGACTAATCACAAAAAACATTGCTAGGCCTGCCCATTAACTGCGGGCACGGCTATTCGAATAGTTTTACTCTGGCCAGAGGTGTACTAATTTACCCACAAGACATGGTTTCACACATGTCACCATGCCCTGAAATACCATCATGGTACTGCAAAGGGGAAAACCGTGATAAGACCTTTCATGCAACTCACCCAACAAAAAAGCCACCGCTAAACTACCAGTCTCCGGTAGGGTTGATCAGGTTTCTAGACAGGGGGACGGTCCAACGCCCAAAACAAGTTCTTATTGGCACAGCCATGGTGGTCTTATTGACACAAGCTACAACACATCGTGGTGCCTCCTATTGAACTCGCTACGCTACAAGTCCAGCTGTTGCCCATTCTGGCTTGTGGTTAGTACGGTATTGCTTCGTAACAAGTAATCTGTGAACCGGTTGTCATGAGCACCACTTGAAACATCATCATTCCATATGCTCACAAGCCACCATTCAGTCAAGTTTTAGTTGACAAGTTTATTTAACCAACTACGACCAACTGTTGTGAAAATATAGCCCTTAACGATTATTGAATCACTGGTGAAGGAATAGTTCCCCACACAAAATGACGCTAAAGTTTCTAGGCATGGCTAAGCTGTAACGGCATGCCCTCCAAAACCGCGCAGCCCAGCCCATTCGATGAGCGGGCCCACTTACACATAGCACCCTACTTATATTTTCGTTCTCGCTTCATGTAAAAGGGTTAACTCGGAAGTGCTATGGTTGGAGGGACAAGGCCTTATAAGTTGGTTCAACTCTTGCTCCACTAGCAAGGTGGTACTAATCAAGTGCACACAGCACTCATGGGCCACATAGGCCAAATTCTAATTGGGCCAGGATATCACATAAGCAGAACCTAAATAATCTAGCTAGATCATTAATGAAACATCCAGCTAGTCAATATTAATTACCCAAGGTATCAAGACAAAGGTATCAATATCAATTCACGGCCATAATCAAGGGATATTGGATAATAATATAAATACCCGTAATAATGACATTCAAAAACATTTCATGCAATAATGTTAAAATAAAATAACTTTCACAAATGGGGCCAACTTGCTCAAAAGGATTGCTGTGTGACTTGCCTTGCAATAGAAAAGTCTTCAAACGATCTTCCGAAGCTCTTCCTCAAACTTCGCTTCCTTCCGGAATAGCGAGAATATGCGACTACACGCAAAGCGAGAAAAAATACTAAGAAACTCTAAATAAATAGTATATAAAAAGTACCTTAACATGTAGATCATGATTTTAGATAAATTTAGGAAGAAGAACGGGTCGAATCGGAGTTTGGACGGAAAAGATACGGCTTTCGGAAGATTGAATCCAGAGGAAATCCGAAAAGAAAAAAAGAATATTCTCGGAATATTCCTTGGAAAATAAATTAAATGAATTATTTTTGAATAGGAAAAAGGAGTGGGGCCCACTGGTCAGTGTGATGGCTCATGGTGGACTTGATTCATGGATCTGGGAACAGGAGGGCCGGTGGACTCGGGTGACGTGGATGCCACGTGGCCGAGGAGATGAGGTGGCATCTAGGGCTGAGGTGGCAAGGAGCCACGGGTTATGGAAATTCAAAGGTTGTGGTTGGATTAGGAAGATCGGATGGTTGAAACTACATCAGGGCATATCCAACGACCTGGATTCCTTAAGGATCTGAGCGTGGGGCCCCCTTGTCATTCACTGGAGGTAGAAGCCGATGGAGGGGCCCTGTCATGCATAGAATTTTCATCCAAAATCCCCGTTCAGGAATCAACCGAGGCACACATGACATAATTGATAATCAAAATAATTATTTACATAGCGTAAGTATTTATTACATAGGTGAATGGTACCTCTCAAAACAATAAAATTCTAATAGCGGATAAATAAGTAAGTAGCGTGATGACTCCCACTCCACGCACTTGACCGGGCTCCCGTTCAGTCTTCCAAATAGTCCTCTTCACTGTAGTACTCCTCTGAATGATAATTGTTGATTGCAAGGTGAGTACATGAAATACTTCGCAAGCCACACAGTAAATATACAGGTGCACAGGATAATAAAGGATAGCATAATATGGCTCAAATTTGCATAAAAGCATTTAATAAAAAGTTTAAGAGAGTAAATAAGACATTAGTTATTAAACAATATTGATCAACACTATACCGCTCACTAAAACGGTATAGGCCCAATCACTCCAACCTGGAGCTAAACATATTCCACCAATTAACAGTCAAGTTTAAGTAAAGTGGGACTAATAACAAAAAACATTGCTAGCTCGCCCTTAACCGTGGGCACGGCTATTCGAATAGTTTTACTTTGGCCAGAGGTGTACCAATTTACCTACAAGACACAAATCTACAACACATCACTGTGCGCCTTGATATCACCACAGTACCTCGAAAAGGACTTGTGGCAGGATTACCCATGTAACTCGTACAATAGGAGAACCTCCTGTCGAACCTCCGGTCTCCGGTAGGAGTGATCAAGTACCTTCTCGCAAGACGGTCAGACGCCCGAAGCATGGTCTTATTATCACTGCCATGTGTGGACTTATATCAGCCACAAACACGCCCTAGTGCCTCCTATTGCACTTGGCACACTTCAAACTCCTGCTATTCCATTTTAGCTTATGGTTAGCACGAGTGTTCCTTTGCAACAAGTAGTTCGCGAACCGGTTTTTAATTGTCACGAGCACCACTAGCTACATTCACAACCCTGGTGCTCACAAGCCACCTTTTTAATCAAGTTTTAGTAGACCATTAAATTGTCCTTGCATGACCATAGTCAAAAATGAAATCATCATTTCATGTGAACTAAATGTTATAATCAAAGTTATTGTTACAGCCCCGAAGTTATTCTATAGTTTGCTAGGCAGAGATAAGCAGCATCCTAGAGTTATTCTAGCTAACCAATAAATAAAACTAGCTAGTCAAAATTATCCCATAGGTATAATGTCCAGTAATTAAGTCAAAAGGGCCATAAACAAGAATTAAGATTCCCCTTTACCGATGACATTCCAAAATAAATGCAAAGTTGAAGGAAAAACATAGCTTCAATCGTAGGAACAATATGCTCAAAGGGGTGGAGCAGTCTGCGTGATTTGGCTTGCTGCTGCTCACAAGCCTCGGAACTCTCCTCGAGAAATAGCGTCTCTTCCTGAATGTTGGTGGCTATAGGCAATAAACAAAATGAGCAAAAAAATATTATATTTTTAATGGATAGATCTTGATTTTTAAAGAAATTAGAGACTTGAACGACCTCAATCCGAGTTCGTATGAATTAGTTATGATTTTTAGAAGTTTTAATCCTTTTATAGCCTATTTAAAAGAATTAATCCGATTTATTGCGTCATTAGTGAATTAATTTAATTCAAGAAAAGGGATTTATGACGTCACTGGAGAGAGAAGGCTCTCGGCTGACCAGTAGGGCCCATTGTCAGCGAGAGGGAGAAATCTGGTCCATGGTGGACTAGACCCACCGAGGTCCACGAGGAGATCCGACGGTTAGAGTTTCTAGGGTTTTGATCGAACGGCCGAGATTTAGCCACGTTTTATGATAGATCGGAAGGCTAAGATTTTATAGCATGGTGATCGGACGGATGGGATATAACCGAGGAGATCCGATGGCCGAGATTTAGGCTAATCGGATCGGCTAACGGCGTGGTGGTGGCGCCGAGCTGCCACCTACACGGCAATCACGTCGGCAACAACGACAGCGGCGGCACTGAACCCGATGGTCGACAGCGATCGGTGGCGCGGCGGCGCGCGGGAGAGCGAGAAAGGGTAGAGGAGGTCGTGGCGATCCTTACCGAGGGCGAAACCACGAAGAATGGCGACGGGAATGGCCGGTGGTGAGCTTGAGGCGGCGGAGGACTTCGGGTCTTCGTCGGCAGTGGTGCTCTGGTGGTCCCCGAGGGCTGAGAGATGGCGCCTGGCTTCTGTGGGCTATGGAAAAACTAACCGAGGCGACGGTGAGCTCCAACGGTGACTAAGGCGACGACGGCGTGCAACCGAGGCTTGGCGACGGTAGCGGAGCAGGCTCGGGACGGGAGGAAATGGCTAGGGCTAGCTAGAGTTTGATCTAAAGCGCGGAAACGATTCTAGGGGTCTTGAGATCGCTATTTAACATGGAGAGGAGTGGACTCCAGCTCGCACTCGACGGATTTTGCGGCGGCGATGGATTAGGGATAGGAAACCGACTCAGGGAGCTTCGGGTCTCCGTTTCATGCGCGATTGGGCTCCGGTTTCTTGGGGATTAGGGAGAGGAGGATAGGGGCTTCGTTTTCCCCCCAACTAATTTGGAGAGATCGAGGTCGAGGCGGTCGGATTCCACGGGATTTACGGTGGCGGTGCTTGGGTGCGAACAGTACTCTCGAGCGGGAGGTTGACGATGACCTGACAGGTGGCCCCCACCTATCGGCGACCGAGGACGACATGGGTGGACGCGGGCCGTCGGCCACGAGGGGGATCAGGTTAGTGCACAGTAATGGGCCAAAAACGGTCCAGAGACTGTTGTGGAGGGAATTTTAATCCTTTGTCTTTTGTTTTAATACTGTGAAGCTTATTTATTTTACCAAAAATACTTCCCTTAATCAATTAATTCCCAGAAAATTCTAGAAATTAAGTAATTAAGCAAAGAATTTTATAAAATTATTTTCAATCCCATTTTTTTAGATTTTTCACTAATTTTATTCTTTTCACTCCTTGAGGCTTTTAATTTAATTTCTAAAAATTTCTTTTTCACAATATTTTATATAGGGATAATTTTAGGGTGTTACAGGCCCACATGTCATTCACCGAAGGGGAGGCTGCCGACGGGGCCCCCTTGTCTGTCACAAGAAAGGAGATGCGCTGTGGGGTCAGCCTGTCCGTGGCACAGTACGGCGCGAGCGACGCCGACGCTCGGCGGCGGCGATGACGGCTGGAGAGAACGGCGGCGGCTAGGGTAGGACTGCGGCTAGGGCGCGGGAAAACGGAAGCAGGAGGCAGCGGCCGTGGTATTTATAGGGGAGGCCGAGCTATGGCGCAGGCAGGTGGCGGCGCCCGCGATTTGCAGCGGGGTTCGACGCTGCGCGGCGGCAGACCGGTCCGGGTCGGGGTAGTGCGGCAAGATGGGCCAGGCGGCGGCGGAGCAGGCTGAGGGCCAGGTCCGAGGCAGGCTGGGGAGGAGGGAGGCGCGCCAGGACGGCTAGGGGCCGGGCCAGCCGGATGGGGAGAGAGGAACCAGAGGAAGAAGGAGGAGGAAGAAACAGGGAGAAGAAGGAAGGGAAAAAAACAAAGAAAGAAAAAGAAAGAGGAGAAAAAGGAAAGAAGAGGAATTTTTTGGGTGGAGACTTCCAATTTGCAAAAATTGGAAATTTGAGGATTTAAAGAATTAGAGGAATGTTTCAGGATTTGGAAATTAAGGGAAACCAAAGAATTTTTGGGACATTGGGATTACTGGAATCGTAATAAAAATGGAGAACATTTGATGGAGGTTGGAAAATTGGAATATTTGAGATTTGGGATTTTGGATATACTCGAGAATTCTTTTATGGGAACTAGAAGGGATGAAAATATTTAGGACATGTGAGGAACAATTAAATATCCCAAAATATAAGAATATTTTGGGACTCGAAGATGCAGAATATTTTATAGGAATATTGGAATGTCGGGGATTTTAGAGACATTCTGAGTACTGGAAATATTTCGAGAACAGAGGAATTGACGAGAATATTTTATGGGGTCCGAAAGTAGGGGCAAATCTCAGAAGATTGGAGATTTGGATTTATTTCGACGGAAAGAAACTTTGAGAAGATATCTAGGACTTATTTCAAAAGGAAAATGATATCTCGGATATCGGGAGTCTCGAGTTGGGGAAGTTCAAAGGAATTTTAGGGTTTCGAAATCGGTATCGGACAACCGAAGAGGAGGGAAACCAGGGTTTGAGAGGAATGGAGAGATATCAAAGGGTTGAAGCAGGAACGACCCGAACAGGGGAAAAGAAAGAGATTTTATTTTCTATTTAATTAATTATTGAAATGTTCTTCGTAGCGTTAAAATTAATTCTGGAGCTCTGAAAAATCCGAGAAAATTTCAGAGAGTTAATTAAACCATGGGGAATTTACCAGAGATAAAAGCCACCATGAAATAATAGAAAAATTTATTATTATAAATACTTAGATGCTTAAAATATTCCGACAAAACTCCAGAAAAATATAAAAGCATCCAAGCATTTAATTAAAATTTCAACTTGGGATTTTTAATATTGCAAATTTTAGGATTTTATTCAAACACTTTCAGAGACAACTTTTCTAGTGTATTATTGTATTTTTATTTACCCAAAATAATTTTTTAAATAAGGCGATTTTCAGGGTGTGACAATGTGCTCTTCCTTGTAGCACATCAGTGAATAATGTGGACTGGTCCAACACATTAATGTCGTTATTTGAACCAGCAACACAAAAAAAAGCATGCCAAATCCATAGGTCTAAAGAGCCAACTGCTTCAAGCACTATAGTGGGTACTTCATAATCAACACGTATGAATTGCCCCTTCCATGCAACGGGGCAATTTTGCCATTCCTAATGCATGCAGTCAACACTATCCAACATGCCACGAAATCCATGTGCCCCTCCAAATTGAAGTAAACGTTGAAAATCCTCTTCGTTAGGCCTACGCAAATACTGTTGACCAAAGATATGTCTCACACCTACAAATTTGATCATGCACTCCATTGATGTGCTTTCTGTGACCCTAAGAGACTCATCCATAAGATCAGCTGGTGTACCATATGCCAACATTCGGATGGCAGTTGTGTATTTCTGCAATGGTGACAGACACACCTTGCCAAATGCATCTCGCCTAAGATGAAAATATGGAGACCAAACTCCAAGAGCTTCTACAATTTGCAAAAACAGATGCTTCATCATATGAAATCTCCAACGAAATTGATCATCGGTGTACAAAGGATTAGCCAAAAATATTTAGCAAACAATATATTGTGGTCACCTTCATGATCTGTATTGATGTACCTCCGGTTGTATCCTCCACGCTGATCAGAAGTACCTGTTAGCCTTGCCAGTAACTTTGCTTCAATTTGAGCTTTAAGATGAGCTTCTATTTGAGCCTCAATAGGGTCATTAGCACTATAGCTCTAAAATCTATCTAAATACCCATCAAATCGAATGGTGAACATTACTCTTTTTTTCAATAAACGTGGTAGTGTTTAGACCCTCAGAACAAACATGTTGACTTCTCTTAGCCTTGTCTTACTAATATAATAATACTCCATAATACATAGGTAGATTTTGCTTCATGCAAAAATAAAATAGAAGGGCAACATAATAAATTTGGAGTTACGTTGATTCAAGTTACCTTTGTCTTCACTTTTAAATCTTTAGGCCTCTTGATTGGCATTGTTTGCGTCAAATATCTAACTGAATAGGTCAACCTCTTCTCACACGCCACATAGGTTGTACCGTTGCAAAACTAGAATGCACACGGTGCCTACTCCCAAGTTTCCTTTGTATCTTTTATCTAAACTGTATGAATGGACAGCTAATGCGAAATTTTTTTTCGAGTCCTGCTCAATAAATTGTTTCTGATCCACGAATGCACCTGCGAGCCACGATAATCATGCCCGATCCACCACCTATGCCGATCGCTGTTTGTCGGGCTCCAAATCCACCATCATACATGCCTTCTAGGTTGTTATGTGGAATTTTTGAATTAAAATTATTCTTAGGTGTTATTTTACCCCAAAACCCCAACAGCATTTAACGCTGTGCTCCTCAACTAGTTTATTTAAGCCACGCGCAAAACGAGAAACATCATTAGTGCGTGATTAATTAAGTATTTACTATTAAAAACTTGAAAAATAGATCTATTTGCTTTTTTAGAGATATTTTCATATAGAAAATTTTTAAAAAAAACACACCGTTGATCGTTTTAGGAAGCGTGCGCGCGGGAAACAAGACAATAAGCCAACCCACATAAACACTAAAGAACAGGATGTTAGTATCATGCAAGACTCAGATGATTTTGTCCTGCGACGCTGAGTTATGCCCAATCCATATACTTTTCTCCTCCTAGTCCCTAATGCTTACTACCCCTTCTAAAATATAAGTATTTTTCTATATTGTTTAGTAAAAACTAAGGTTGAGAAAAAATATTTTTAATGTCCTTTAATAAATGAGAGATGTTTGGGTCTTTGGAGTAGGAGGTTGATTGGAGGTGATTGACGAGATAAGTAGTATTGTAAATAGTTATAGAAATGCTTATATTATATAACAAGATTTAAATCCTAAAAATATTTATATTTTGAAATGAATGGAGTATATTTTTCAACGGAGGAAGCAGTATATTTCAGCAATCCATTAGACAATATAAATGTTTATAGGACTGTGGTTAACGACAAGATCAAGCAGTAATTGTGTTAAGAGTAGGGACCTTGTTGATAACCTACACTGACTTCTTCTGGCCACACGGACTGCTAAATATCTTCTAGGCATCGGTTGTAGAATTAACGACTCCTTTTTCATAGGCAATCTTGTATTGTAACCCAATCAATTTAGTAAATGCATTTTGCTGCCACTTGGTATGCAATCTTTGCTCTGTCGAATTCAAATACACTGAGTACATTGCACAATTTAGAGCTTCATGAGTTTTGTCTTATTGTGTTATTGATTACCGTTAATTGTAACATATCGGTGCCTTTAAGGCTTCAACACTGTATTCTACCCCAATCCAGTCTCGTCCTGTGTTATTGTGTTACCTTTCTTTATCTGAAGTGGTACTGAATTTTATGTTATGTGTTCATTGACCTTTCTCTTTGCAATTACACTTCGATGGGGAAAAATTCAATGTATTGTTAAGCCATGATAGATTAGTTATTCTTAAAAGAACGTAGTGCATAAAGCACAGGCATGTTTCAGTCTATCGCCACTTGACAAAATTTTGTAAGTAACCAACCAAATATAACATAGCCAATGCTATACTATCAAAATTTGGCAATTCCTAAAGCTCTATCTTAAAAACACTACTACTACCATGTCAGATTTAATTATTACCAAATTTTGGTAAGGGTGAAAGTGGCAGGAAACTGAACATGACTGAGTTATTTCTATCAAATTTTACATGTGTTCTCTTGGCTCCATTTGAAATGATTATTATTTTTCCTAATAAGTTAATTTGCCGTCAGTTTTGAGCAATGATTCTGCTCCCAGTTTACATTTTTCTATTAGTCGATCTACACTTCTTTTTGCTGACACTTAGAATTAAGCGAAGTAAATATTTTCATTTCTAAACAGCTAGAATTCGGGCATCATTAGCGACATGGCCTGCGTGAATGGCCCAGATCCGCTCTCGCATGGGCGATTTGCAGTGGCCGCCAGCGCTCTCGAATGCTGCTGCTTCGAGTGCCAGGCTGGCCCCAGATCAGGCAGCAGAAACCGCCTCCTTGGCGCCGAAGTTTCTAGACTCTTCGCACACCTCGCTTGCAAGCTCTAACCACGCCGTCGCCGTTGATACGAACGCCGCCACCAACTTGTGCCTTACTCCAAAGTCCAAACTCAACACGCAACCGCAATCGCTGTGAGAATATAAGAGCCCCTCCCCCTAAACCCACAAGCTTTAGTGCCAAACCCCAAATCAAATCCAACTGGATCTCGTCGCTCTCCCCCGCACGCCACACCCGCCCACCACCACCCCCTTCATCTCTCTCTGAATCGTGCGCGATCCGGCCATGGACGAAGGGAAACCGTCGCGTGATCCGGGGAAGAAGCCCATGGACAAAAAAGGGCCGTCGGGTGATCCGGGGAAGAAGCCCACGGACAAAAGAGGGCCGTCGGGTGATCCGGGGAAGAAGCCCATGGACGAAGGGGGGCCGTCGCGTGATCCGGCAGACAAGGGAGAGGATCTGGAGCTGGCAGCGGCGGCGCCGGCGCGGTGCTGGTCGCCGTGGGTGATCCTACCAGCCATACCGCGAGTGACCGACAACGAGAAGAAGCACCTGGTGCCGGGCACCGACCTGTCGCTACAGTTCGCGGAGCCGCCGCGGGCCACCATGCTCACCGTGGCCCGGCGTATCAACCCCGGCAGCGTCACCACGCACATCCCGTACATCATCGACGTCCTTCCCTCCGGCTGCTTCCTTCTCTGCACCACCCACGGTGGGTACGACACCAGCGTCTACTACATGTGCGACGCGCACACCCGCGTCGCCACCCGGCTCCCTCCCTCCCTCGAGCGTCCCATCGTCCCGCGGCGAAGCATCGGATTCATGGACGACCCTCGCCACCGTGGCCATTACCTGGTCGCGCAGCTCCACCCTACGTCAACCACCCAACACAAGGCCCTCGTCTACTACTCCACGTTGACCAAGAAGTGGGACGTCAAGCATCTCGCCTCCTGCCCGCACCACCAGCTATGGGGCTGCGACGGCCGCGTGCTCGCCCACGACGGGAAGCTTTGGTGGGCGGATAGCCCCTACGGCTTCCTCACTTGTGACCCCTTCACCGACGAAGTCCACCTGCGCTACGTCGCGCTTCCGGAAGGCTGCATCATGGTCGGCGCGGATACCATCCCATCGCGCGAGAACCTCGACAAGCACCGCTTCGTCAAGGTGAGCGAGGGAAAGCTGCGGTACGTGCAGATCCATGGCCTCCCCGACGAGCCGGTGGTGAGCCTGTGGACTCTGGTCGATCCGGAGGGCCCTGTATGGAAGCTTGAGTACGAGGTGCGACTGGAGGAGATATGGGGCGATGACAGCTACAAGGAAGCCGGCCTGACGCCGGGCAAGGTCCCCGCGATCGCCCTCATCGACCCCAACAACCACGGCGTGCTCTACCTACTGCAGGGCTGCTTGCTCTTCGCTGTGGACATGCGCGCGAGCACGAACCGGATCCTTCACTGCGAAGAGTTCGTGCTGGGCAATGACCTCGAGGAGTGGGAAATGTACCACGCCTCCCAATTCGTTCATGCTTGGGAGCTGCCTCCGACACTTCTCCGTTTTGAGCCTCCGACCGGTACGTTGTTTGCGAGGCATCCTTTTACCCAATTCTGCTCTGTGGCTCTGAAATGCTTCAATGACTGATCGTCTTCTGAATTGATGTGTAGTCTTACACAATTATGCCTCAATTCCTAATAAAATGAACACACCTAGCTAGAATTCCTCATCTTAGGATCGTTTTATCATGTGCTTTTACTAATTGCGTGGCCTCATATTTTTTGCTGCGTGCTTAAACTGTCCATTTGCCTAATTGCACTTTCCATTTGCATGTACACATGCTTGTCTCCAATTGTTGCACAGTATATAGAATTCAAGGTTGCATAATTTCATCACACTGTAGTCTTTGTCTTAGACTGCTATAGAATTATCAAACCATGAATCTAAGATATGTTCCCCCTACTGGTATTAGCCTCTGCTGGCAGGCTGATGCGCCGCTCTGTTTGTGGTTAGAAATACTGTAGGAGTACTGTAGATGTTCAGTATTTAGGATTTGGATTGGATGATTTTGTCTTGGCCAGCTGATTAAGCTGTGATGCGTTAGGCTCTTAGCTTGTGGTTGCTAGGTTTTGGGTAGTGTAATGAAGTTCACTGTTGATTTCCTGGTTTTAGGCTTTTAGCAGAACTTTTGGCTCGTGTGGTTAGAGTTTAGTTTGAGGTGTTGAAGAATGTTTTTTGGGCTGTATGTCACGCTAGAATCCCCAGCGCTTTGACAACTGATCTGATGTTTTTTATCAAGCAGATATTGGCAGTAAGGACCTGAACAAGAGCTTCAAGATCATCACTTCTTCACAGGCTGCAAGGGAGTTTTTCACAGCGCAACTTCAAGCTATCAGAGACACTACCCACAACAACAAGAAGAATGACGTTAGTGGCAAGGACCTGAACAAGAGCTCCGACTGTGTGGATCGGATTGGACAGTCAAATACCTCTACGGTCATTACAGCAGGGGAAGCTGCAAGGGAATTTTTCACAGCTCAACTTCAAGCAATCAGAGCCAACACTACCCACGACAAGGAGAATGACGTTAGTGGCAAGGACCTGAACAAGAGCTCCTACAGTGTGGATCGGACTGGACAGTCAAATACCTCTACGGTCATTACAGCTGGGGAAGCTGCAAGGGAATTTTTCACTTTGCAGCTGCAGGCTATCAAAAGTGCTAAGCATAACAAAGATAATGAAGAACGTCCTGTTACTGCGTCCACGGAAGTGGAGGCAGCGAGTGAAGTCAATCCAGAAGCTGAAGGCATAACGATAGAGGTTGAGATTGATAATCCACGCAAGGAATGATCTTTGGCACGTAGAAAAGAGTGATAGTTACTCATGTATAGCCTTTGCACCCACAGTAGCCTAACAATTACGCTTGTACGCCCGAAAACCCACCGGGACTTCATACGTTTGAGTTACTGGCACGCACTATTACTTGCTTGTTGTGCATTCATCATCCTTGCACGCTGCTTTTTTGATTGATCACTCTGGGCGGGTTATGTACAATCTGGTGATAACTCACGTCAGGCGGCAAGAAAACGGTGGCTGAGTCAAGTGGGCGCGGTGATGGCGTCCCTGCAACGAGTAGAGTCGCCATACCGCCCGCGGCCGTAAAGCACCAGGAGGAGCCTGCTCCTGGCGCGCGTGCGGCAGCGCAGGGCATGGCACCACAACAAGTTGAGGCGGCCGTGATCCGCGCGACGAGTCACGAGGAGCGGTGGGCGCCGGGCGGACTACCGGAGCGCGGGGCCGGGTGTTCAAGTGGGCGCGTGCGTGCGTCGCCATTGCTGGTGCGGTGGCGCTCGCGCGCCGCGTGCGGCATGCTCCTCGGCTCGAGCATTTCGACAAGCACCGCGATCGCTCATTTTCGCGATCGCTCGGCGCCGCCAACGGTCAAGTCTCTCGCCTTATCCGCGTCCGTGTGCGCCTACTTCCACTTCCTCGAGTACCGTTCCTCTTAAAGGTGCAAAAAGACATCGACGACGATGACGCGGACGACAACGACTGCAGTTCCAGGTCGAGCTGCTCCTGCGTACCCGCCCGGCGATAGTGGCCCGTCGCCCTCGTCCCGGAGGCCATGGACTGCGGCTTCGGGCCCTCATAGAAATATTCCAAGCGTACAGCGACATATGCACCGGCGTCGCGTGTTTTGTCGCCGCGGTGGGAATAAAGGTGATCTGGAAGGCGGCGGAGTAGAGCGTGCAACTGTCATCTTACTTCGAGCTCTGCCGCGGGCTCGGCGTGGGCAAGGCCCGCAGGCTCCCAGCCTTCGAACGCGTACCAGAAGTCGGAAGAGAACGTCCGGGACCTCGGTGAAGACGACGACGGAGTGGGTGGCGTTCGGACGATGACAAAGCCGAGCCCGGGGAATGGAGGTGCGGCTCGGGAGTCGGGAGCCGGTGGAATGGAACCCGTTCGTTGTGACGGTGGCTGGTCCGACTGATGTTGTAGTACTGTTGTAAATGGAAAAAGACATGTCGCGGCGGCGGCGGCTTTCACCTGAACTCCAGTCGGCTATCTATCGAGGCTTCAACGAACGGGGAAATACGAAGACATACGAGGGCCTGACCGCAATATCACTAAAACGCCCTACCTATCTCGGTCCATTTCTCGCTGAGCTGAACGAAGGTCCAAGACAACATGCGTGCGTGGCAGAAAAGCACACGAGGAAGCCCGTGCCATCGGGCCCAGCTCGTCCTAGAGGCCCAATTAGGCTCACTCAGGACATGGGTAGATCGCTGAATTTTTTTTATTTTTATATTTATTTAATAAAATATTTACAAAATTCTATTTTTATTTGAAATATTTACAAAAATATACCCCTAATGCCTTCTGGGAGGGCGTTTTTTATGAAATTGCCCTCCTAGAGAGCGATTTGATGACGTGGCTGACAGCCGTAGGCCGGGTGGCTCACGGCCGTCAGCCATTTTGTAGGTGGCCCCCTAGCCGTAGAAAAACCGTCCTCTAGGAGGGCGGCAAGGGGGCCACCTACAAAAAGCTGGCGCGGGGCCGGCAAATTTATAGGCGGCCCCCTTGCCGTCCTCGTAGAGGGCGGTTTTTTGGCAGCCAAGGGGCCGCCTGCAAAATGGCCCATTTTATTAAAAAATCGTCCCTGGAAGGACGATTTTTTACTGCATCGCTATAAAACCCCCTCCCAGCCTCCAAAAAGTTTATAAAATTTACAAAAATTACAGAAAAAAGAAGAGAGAGCTGAGAAGAAAGGCGAACGAAAGCAGCGAAGCTCTGCCGGTTTACAGATTCGTCTACGGTAATATTTTATGGCTCTTTATAATTTCTATTTCTATTCATCAAATGATATAGTATTGTACTATTTATGTGATAGGTAAATAAATGTTAGATTTGGTCCACAGAATGTAGATCTATTGTAGTTGAACATAACGGCTAAGGACATTGATAGTTCGTATGAGAGAAGTTAACTTTTTTTTTACTAAATGAGTAGTACTAGTTCGAAAAACGCCAGAGAGATGGAAATGAGGACGATGATATTTGATTTTTTTAGTCATGTGTAGTATACCGTAGGTATGTAGTTGTATAAGTTATTTTTGGCCTAGCGATTTATAATTTGCGTTTATTTGTTTATAATGTAGGTTGCTATAGATGCGTTCGGTATGTCCAGTCATCAACGACCTCCGATTGACGTGCCTCCACCGATGTGTTGGTGCGGAGATGAATGCAAAGTTGAAATAAGTAAGAAGGATTACATATTGTGGCAAAAGTATTGGATGTATGCGAATTATACGTACTCCTCGGAGAAGCCGAAGCCGCAAGGGAAGAAGGGAAAGACGAAGAAGCCAGTGGAGGTAATACGAATTATCTTGTAGTACAAAATATTTGAACCTTTGAGCTAATAAATTTGTATATGTCAAGGCACCGAAGCATCCTCCGCCTCTGTGCGACTTTGTGCAGTGGATAGATACGGAGATCCGTCCACAGGACGCACAGTATCTTCGCATGTCGCAGGAATGGCACAGGGACCACCTCGAACGTCTTTGGGCGGCGGAAGAAAAGTGGGAGGCTGAGCAGAAGACAAAGAAGGAGAAGGAGCGGCAGAAGAAGGAAGCCCATGAGGCAGAGAGGGAGTGGAAGGGGGAGAGGGCACTGCGTGCAAAGGAAGCTGGGCTGGAGGCGGCGAGAAAGGGGAAGTACTCACGTTGCACACAGTAGTTGCATATCTAGTTGGATATTCGTTTGAAATACCCTAAGGCATGTAATAACGATAACTAGAAATGTTTCATGTGCCGTTTGTACTTATTGGATGGATAATTTCATTACGTTCATAAGCAATTAACGTGTGCTCGGTTGTCACCGCTCGGAATTTACTTTCGCCATGAAGTTGAAACCTGAAAATTCATATTTTTGATTAGTTTCGTTGTAAACATAGATCATGAGGAATACATCATTTGATCGATGAGCGTAAACGAAGCAAAGGGGTTTCTTCAATAAACGTAGAATTAATTAAACACGATGTACAATAGGCGAACTACCACTGGTACAACGTACTACGGGCCCTGACCATAACCTCTAGGCCTCTTCGTCCTCCTAGCCTGCGCTTGCACTTGGCCCTAGGAGTACATCAGCTGGTCTGGTGGTACAGCACGGCCAGCGCGGGTCGCCTGCACGGGTGTGGCAGCTGGTGGGTCCTGTGTCTACGGTGGCAAAGCTCCTTCGAGCTGCGGGGAACCTAGTACCTCGTGGATCTCCTCGTCCTCGTCCTCCAAGTCGTCCCCCTCGAAAGGATCCTGTACCCAACCGCTGCCGCGTGCGCCCTGCGCGGAGGAGCCAGCGCCAGCAAACATCCCCGGCACTGTAGAGTGGAACCCTATGCACAAAATTGTTGATAATTGCAAACCGAAATTTTGCAAGGCAAAAGTAAAGTTTGATATAACCTGAAGGACCTCCTGTGGTGGCTCGGGGGGCACTGATCATGCCCTGCTGCGCGTGGGGTCATGTGTGGTACACTCCCTGCGTCGACGTGCCAGCTCTGGAGGGATGTAGGTATGATGTAGCGAAAGCTGCACGGAAGCATATTGATGTAAAACGATGCATGTCGTAGAAGGAAACATGTTATGAACCGATGGTTAGCGGAATTTACCTCTAGAGGGGCCAGCTCCGACTGGAACCATGTGGGCGCACTCCTGCTCCTGCTCCTGCTCCTGCTGGCCGTGGGTGGTGCTGATGTACAACTATGGGAGGTACCGCGTCGGCCGCACGACAAGTGAGCGCACGAATCACTGTGTGCATCACATGACGAATCCTCCCGAAAGTCGTCCTCTGCTCGTCCGCAGTCAGCACGATCCCACTGTTCAACCGTCCAAACGCCGTGTTCACATCTGCCTAAACCTGTCGCGCTGCGTTGGCCTATTTCAAATGTGACGTCTGATGACCATCTGAGGTATGCTAGGTAGGTGTCCTCAGTGTGTGGATGTATGTCGTCGATGACCTCCTCCGTCGCCAACAACCAGTCCTGCACGTACGTCTACAGACGGGGATACCACTGAGCGCCGCCTGCCTGTCCCCTACGATTATACCTACTTACAGAGAGTGTATTAGACTACATTAAAGAGTTATAGTACTCAACAAAGATCGCAGCTGTACTAACCGGTGTACGTCACGAGGCACAACGATCTCCACGGGCACAGGGGAGTGCTGACGTAGGCCGAACTATCACATCACACACTGTGGACAGTGGGGCTCGACGAAGATGTCGAACACCAACGGCACTGTTGTCATCCAGTACGCCTGGTCGCACGTGCAAAGAGACGAGAGTCCGAGCGGTGCACGGGTTGCGATGGCCTGCGGACTGTACGGCTCCCAGACGACGTCATTGGTAGCGATCCAACTTCGAGTTGGGCCAAATCGTGGCCCATGTTGGAGGGACAGAAGCGGCTGAAACGCACCCAAGGTAATTGGAATTTTTTTTATATATTTTTTAAAAATATTTACGAAAGTATATTTTTTCAAAAATTTACAAAATATACTCCCAACGTCCTAAAAACGCCCTCCTAGAGGGCGTTTTTGGTGACGTGGAAGACGGCAGTCGGTTGCCCGACCAACGGCCGTCTGCAATTTTGTAGGCGGCACCCTAGCCGCCCATTAGGAGGGCGGCAAGGGGGCCGCCTGGGTGGTTTTTGCCAGCTAGGGGGCTGACGGCAAAATGGCCGGCCCTTGGCCATTTTACGGGAGGCCCCCTTGCCGCCCTCCTAGAGGGCGGTTTTTGGCCGGGCAGGGGGCCGCCTGCAAAATGGCCTTTTTACTTTAAAAAATTCTTTCCGAATAAAAAATCGCCCTTTGGGAGGGCAATTTTTTGCTTGCTCAGTATAAAATCCCCTCCCAGCCTCTGAAAAGTTCATAAAATTCACAAAAATAACAGAAAAAAAGAAGAGAGAGCTGAGAGCGAAGGCGAACGAAAACGGCGAAGCCCTGCTGGTTTGCGGATTCATTTGCAGGTAATATTTTATGTCTCTTTGCAATTTCCATTTCTATACATCAAGTGATGTAGTGTGTGTAGTATTGTACTAGTTATTTCATGGGTAAAGGAATGTTAGGTATGATCCACAGGGTGTAGATCTATTGTAGTTGAGCATAACGGCTAAGGGCATTGATAGGCCGGATGAGAGAAGTTAGGTTTTTTTTACCAGATGAGTAACCCTAGTTTGAGAAACGCTAGGGAGATGGAAATGAGGACGATAACATTTTATTTTTTGTAGTCATGTGTAGTATACTCTAGGTACGTAGTTGTATAAGATATTTTTGGCCTAGTGAGTTATAACTTGCGTTTATTTGGTTATAATGTAGGTTGCTATGGATGCATTCGGTACCTCCGATTGGCGTGCCTCCGCTGATGTGTTGGTGCGGAGATGATTGCAAAGTTGCAACAAGTCAGCAGGATCACACATACCGGCAAAGGTATTGGATGTGTGCTAATTATGCTTACTTCCCAGAGAAGCCGAAGTGTAACGCCCCGGTTTTCGGGTCGTTAAAAAACTATTTTAGTAAAAGCCCTAATTTCAAAATTTTGATTCTTTGTGTGTGCTTAAGGATTAGTGTCGTAGATCTCAGTCTAAGCCTCTCTTGAAACCCTAAAACCTCGGTCCAAAACTCTCTCCAAATTCCGAGACTCGAATTTTGCATTTTGACTGTCTCTCTCTAAATTCTCTCAGAAAATTCCAAAATCAAATACCTCCCAAAAATTCTCTGTACTCGGGTTCGAATTTTGCAATTCGAAGCCTCCAATAAAACCCTTCGGAAATCGCCTTTGAAGCCCTCCATTTAATCCCCTTATTTTGTCCCTCTTGAAAACTCTGAATTCCATCGAGAACTCCCTTCCCAAAATTCGCCATTTTATATATTTCTAAAAAACCTTCGAATCCCAAGAATTAGATTCAAGATTATATATCCTTTCCAAACCCTCCCAAAAATAATTTCCCCAAATAAAACTTCGGATCGAGTTCCAAGTAATTGAAATCTCCTTTAAAAAGCCCTTCCATGACCTCCTATTAATTCTCACCAAAAGTCCTCCTCAAAGAAATCCCAAGGATTAAACTCAATTCTAAAATCCCTTCGAGATCTTCCTTCCTATATTCTCTCTCAAAAAGTCCCCAAAATTTCCCCGAGTCATAGTCTCAAATTAAAAATTTAATTTGAGCCGAAGCCTCTTTGAAACCCTCCCTAAGAATCTCTCTTAAAAATATAGATACATATCTATATATATGTATATGTATATCAGAGTCTCCCTTGATTTCCAAAATTCTAATATCCAAAACAGTATCCAACCCACAAGAAAACCCCTCCAAAATCCCCATCCATCTTTTTAATATATATATATATATATTTCACCCCAACTATGTTGGTAAAATTCTCCTGTTAAAGTCTCCAGAATTTTGATGGCTCAAATGTAAAAACTTTGGATTTAAAATCCCTTTCCAAATCCTCCAAATATCCTCTAATAACAATTCCCTGGAAAAAGACAAGATCTACTGTTCACATGGGCCGTCCCCTATTCCCTCTCGGCCCACTCGGCCTCTGTCTCCCGCACGGCCCAGCCGCATCCCCCCCTCTCGCTGCTGAGGACCAGGTCCCACCGATCGGGCGTGGCCGACGCTCGCGCAGGACTGCCCGTGCACGCTCTATGGCCCCGGGACCCCACCTGTCATCGCTTCACCCGAGCGCTGCGGTCGCCAACACACGGGCCCGCCGTTAGTCGGTCATCGTCGTCTCCTTGTCGTCTTCCTCCTCCCGCACCGCTCTCTGTCTCCTCTCTTCTCTCTCTCTCTCGAACTCTCTCGTCCCCCCCGCCCCCCCCCCCCCCCCCCCCCCCCCCCCCCCCCCCCCCCCCCGAGCCGACCGCCCCGCGCCCATACCCTCGTGTCTCTCGGCAAGCTTCAGGTCAGAGACGCACGTCCCCGTCCCATCTCATCCTTGTCCCTCTATCCCTCTCCCCTCTCTCGCGGCAGCACGAGGAAGCTCGATGACGCCGGCCACAGAAGCTTGGCACCGTCGCGTCCTGTCAAGCCAGCCGCGCCTTGCCCTGCATGCTCCACCGCCTCTGTTCGTCGTCATCTAGCGCCCACCCGCACCTATAAAACCGCCACCGCGCCACGCCATCACCCCCAAGCTCGAGCTCTCTCTCTCCGCCGCCGCCATTGATCTTTCGGCCTCACCCCAATCTGCCTCCCCCGAGCCCAATCAACTGAACAAACCTCACCACCGAACTCCTCATCTCCTTGCGAGCCTAGCTGTGTCTCCAATTTCGCCCGAGCACTGCTGTAGGGGAAATCCCCAAATTTGGCCGCTGCTACCCGCCATTGCTGTCGCTTCGGAGATCGCCGTCGCACGAGGTAGGGACCAATTTCCTCCCTCCGTTCCCCTTCCCGCAGGACACCGCATCCAAACCAAACCATCCCAGCCCCCTCTTCTGCTCTTTTGGTCGCCGGCGATGGCCGTCCACCGTGCTACCTCGCCGCCGCCCCCTGTCTGTCGTCGCCTGTTGCCGTTGACCACAGATAGCCCAATCCGAGCCGTCCACCTCCCTCGCCATATCCTCCTCATCCCATTCCCGTAGCCGCTCCTCTTCTCTCGCCGCCGGTCGCCGCATCCTCTTCGGCCGCCATGCGCCGTCGATGCCCCGGCCATCTCCTGTACCCCATCCGGCACTCCCTTGTCTGACCTGTGGGCCTCTCCCCACTGATCCCTCCGGTCGCCCACGACCTGTGGGCCACTCGGTTAAACCATATGACAGGTGGGCCCTTCCTAATTTAATCCTAAAACTCTGACAAGTGGGCCCATGCCAAATAAGTGCACAGTGAAGCACAGTAACTCCCTCCTCTTCTCACTGTATGTGGGCCCATTTAAATCCAAGCCAATAACATGTGGGGCCATCATGTCAACCATCTCCTTCTCTCTTCCATGGTGGGCCCTTCTCTTTTTCTCTCCCCTGTGCCAATGACAAGTGGGCCACCACCCTTAGTCCCTCTCTCTAGCCACTGACACTGGGTCCCATTTGTCAGCCAAGGAACATTCCTTTTCCAAATTCAAATAATTCTTTTCTTTTTCCAGAAAAATCCATTAACTTCTAAATTCATATCTTCCAAACCGTAACTGCGATTGAGCCCGTTCAAGTCTCTAAAGATCTACCTCATGGCACTATTAGTTATTAATAATAGTATATTATTTCTAGGGTTTTGTATTTTTTGTCTCGTTTCGCGCGTAGTCGACGCTTCGGAAATTTGTCGGATGTCAGATTTTCGTGAGGATTCGAAGGCGAAGACTGAGGCAAGTCACTCTTTGACCATATTGCTCCTAAATTTAAAATATTTTGTTTGTAAAATTGCATTGCTAGTGTGCACGAGAAAATTGATCGGCCTCGGTTTGCGTGACGAACCGAAGGACCTGCCCGGTAGTTGCATAAACCCGGTAGGCCTTTGATATCCTATTCCTTGTCGCTCCACCTCATGGTACCTTGGTTACCGTGCTCTTTGAGTATGGATTCCGAGGGTTCCACCCACATCCCTATTGTTTGTCGGTTGGGAAAATAGGGTTTCCAAAGGTTTAAAAAAACCTGACATGTGATGTCGGCGGATTTGTGAAACAAAATTTATTTGCGAAAATCCGCGGTACAAAGTGATCGCTTGTGTGGTGGCACTTCGTATTTGCATATAAGGATCGATTCCTTGAGGAATTTCATCCGAGCATCCCACAGTGCGACCACACGGGTGGAATGGGACACCCCTGGCCAAGTAACTAGTGTTCCCAGGATGGTTTTCGGTTGCTAATTAAATGTGGGATCGGCTGGGTGCCAAGAGGGCGATATACCCCCGTTCCTGAGTACAGAAAATGAGTTCCTGGTACTTGGTTGAGAGAACCCATTTATAGGGCAACGTGCTATCCTAGGAAGGCTTTGGAAAGGCCCCTGTCACGAACCTTTCTCACTGACAAGTGCGGGAAGTAAGCTCGCGTCGTGTGGAAAAAGCGTACACCCTTTCCAAAGGTCTATAATCTGTTCGAACAGCCATGCCCACGGTTACGGGCGAATGTAAGGTGATTCCTCTAGCGTAGATTTGTTTTCCAGTGCTTTGTGAAAGTGATTTATGGTATGGGAATCGTTACCAGAATCGGCCTTAGTGGCTGATGGATGACCTAAGTGGTCTGAAACGGGGCTGTGTGACTCGGGATGTCGAATGGCATCATAGATTAGGCTTCCTGAGTGGAAGTAGTTTGTGAAATGAGTTGAGATTATGGATGGCTCGAGGAGCCACTGAGATGAGTAATGATATGAGGTGATCCTGATAGGACTGAAGTAAGAAAAATAATAGAGGAAATACAAATTTCGTCCTGGAGTGTTAAAATTGAAATAAAGTAAATAGATGAGTATTCGGTTGGGAAGCTGCTGGTAGATCCACTAACGCTGTCGCGATCTGACAGGTGATATAAAAAGCTAAATCAAGGTAAAATTTGATTCGTCCGCTCGAGTTGTTGAAAAAGCAATTCGCAGACAGGATTGAGGCGAGCAGCCTCCTCTCCAGTCACATTGAGACAACTCACACAGGGTTTTCAAAAATGTTCAAATGAAAAGGTTTGCGAAATAAATCCCAGCCTCTCTTTGATAGCCTGCATAACTCACGATTTCCGTGATTTGCTGAGTACGTAAGTACTCAATCTATTTCATTTCACCCCTCATTCAGGAAGAGTGAAGTTGAAGTGAAGTATTAGGGTTTCTTTTTTTAATTCCAAGCCGTTGCTTGTAGATTGGATTCCCGCTGCGCTGCCGTTCCGCTGTTGCTATTCTGTTTGCAGGTTGCTTCTTAGGGCTTGCCTGAAGTTGCAACTTATAAAGGTATAATATATATATTTATTCATTTAGCTATTTGCTGTCGTATATCTCCATTGACCGTGGGCGGGTACTTAAGCAAGGTTTCCTGGGACTGGTACCGCATCGCGGTCCGTGGGTAGTTGGTTCACGCCAATCTCCTGCGCGCTTCTCTCTGCGTATCACTGTAGTGGCGCCAAGGCGGGAAGGGCGCTTACACGAAAGCCCACGAGGAAGAAAGGGAAGCGAAGAAGCCAGTGGAGTAATACGAATATCTTGTAGTACGAAATATTTGAACCTTTAACTAACAAATTTGCATATGCCAAACATCGAAAGCCTCCGTCCGCCTCTGTGCGACTTTGTGAGTGGAAGATAAGGAGATCCGTCCACAGGACGCAGAGTTTCTTCCACGGTCCGAGGAATGGCACAAGGAGCCGCCCGAACTTCTTTGTGGACGGAACAAGAGTGGGAGGCTCAGCCAGAGAGGAAGAGGACAAAGAGCGGCAGATTAAGGAAGCCCGTGAGGTAGATAAGGAAGAAGCGGGAAAGGGCAACTACTGTGCAAGGAAGATGGCCAGAGCGACAAGGAAGGGGAAGTACCCATGCTGCACACAGTTGTGCATATCTAGTTCAGATATCTGTTTAAAGACGCTAAGGCAGTAATAACGATTAACTAGAAACGTTCATGTGCCGTCTCTTGTTGATGATAATTTCATTAGGTTCGTAAGTAATTAACGTGTGCTTGGTTATTGCATCGCTCGGCAATCTAATTTCGCCTTGAATGAAACTCGAAAATTCATGTTTGATCTGTTTCTCGCAACATAGACCGTGAGGAGTACACATCGTGATCGACGAACATAAATAAGAAACAGGGTTCGCGAGTAAACGTAGGATAATGAAACGACGTACAATAGGCTAACTATTACTGTACAACCGTACTACGGCCCCTGTCTAACCTACTAACCTTTCGTCTTCCTACCCTCGCTCCACCTGGACCTGGGAGTTACGTCAGCCGGTCTGGTTGGTACGGCCGGCCAGCGCGAGTCGCCTGCACAGGTGTGGCAGGCTGGTGGGTCTTTGTCTGCGGTGGCGGAGTCCTTCGAGGCGAGGAACTTAACCTCCTGGATTTCCTTGTCCCTCCAAGTCCTCCAAGTCCGTTGCCCTCGAAAGATCCGTGCCCAACCGCGTGCCGGTGCACCTGCGCGGAGGACCAGTGCCAGCCAAACATCCCCAACGCTAGAGTGGAACCCTGTCACAAAATTGTGATAATTGCAACTGGGAATTTGCAAGGCAAAAGTAAACTTTGATCTAACCTGAAGACCTCCTGTGGTGGCCCCAGGCAGCTCTCCCTGCCCTGCGCTGGGTCTATGTGATACGTCCCTGTTGTCGACGTCGCAGCTCCGGAGGATGTAGGTATGGTTGTTGTAGCGAAACTCACGGAAGATATTGATGTAAAACGGCAGTTGATAGAAGGAAACATGTTATGACCAATGGTTAGCGGAATTTACCTCTGGAGGGGCGAGCTAGCTGACGAATGGAACTCTGCTGGCGCCCATCCTACTCCTGCGGCCGTGGCTGTTGTGATGTACAGCTACGGAGACCGCTGGCCGCACGACAACGAAGGGCTACGAATCAACTTGTGGCACCCTGATGGATCCTCCCGAAAGTGGTCCTCTGCTCCTTCGCAGTCAGCATGATCCCAACGTCCAACCGTCCGAACGCCACGTCCACATCAGCTTGAACCTGTCGCGCGGTCGTCGCCTGTATGACGCATTACCATTGTTACACCAAAATTTGGTACGGTTCGTTATCATGTTCGGTTTAAGAAAAGAGGACTATATCAGCCGATGGAAGCAATCCAGAAGAAGCCGTTCAGGAGAATCGTGAAGACCACGGCATGGCAGTTAACATTTTTATCTATAAATTAGGTTAGCTTTAATATTTTTAAGAAACTTGACTCGTGTCCAATCAGGGGCTTATTATCCTTTTATAGTAGGAACTCCTGTTTCGACCGATTAGACTGTATCAACTCGGGTATAAATACGTATGCCGGGGACATAAATATCACACGAACAATACAATTTTCGGCGGCATCGCTACCCTTTTTTGACGGGTTCTTGCTTCTTCGAGCTGGGCTGCTCGGTTAGGTTCGACTTCCTCGAGAGGGTAAGTCTCGTTACCCCCCGACTATTTGCAATCGGCTAGGACTTCTCTTTAGGTCCGATATTCTAGTCAATCCACATAGTCGGCTTACCACGACATTATCTATTCTGTCTACGGCTACATCGTTAAGTTTGATCTCATAGTCCGAGTAGATATATCACATCACGCGTCATAGATTTTTATCGCCTTGGGATATTATCATCGTTTGTGCGCCAGATCGGTTAGGGTCCGACCTACTAAACTGTCTGCCGATAATTATTCCCTGGCTAAGTGATTAGATTTTATGCAAGCGTCTTATCTGGAGTATTAGCCGATAAGTTATCGTATAGTACATCACAATTGCCTAAATCTATCGGCTTATTGAGGTTCTTTTATCATTATTAATCTGTGCATGCATCAGTTAAGTTGACTACTAGATTGATAGTGATAGGTTGATCTTGTTTAAGCGATGGGTGTTTATGCAATGTTATCGAGGGCCTAGCCGATAAGTTATCTTTTTATAAATAAAGCCGAACTCATTGTTTAATTGTTCTTATGGATCTGCACTGTTATCTGCTTTCCAGCCGATGCACATGTTCTATTTGTAATTGCATTAATTATTATTTTCCCTATTTATGCCATCACGGCTTTCAGTCGATTATAATTGCTACAGTCACATCGGCGATCGGCCCGATGAAACGAGTCCAAAATCAGCTTCTAGCCGATTGGCTCACTGGTCTTAATGTGTTTTATTCCTTGTCAATTGCAGGTCAAATGTGCTGCCACGCCTACGAAGACCTCAAATTTAGGACTGACTGGAGTTAAGCAAATCTCCTAGGCCTACGCATATCTAGTTGCACCAACCAGATCATCGGCTCGTTCTCAACGCTGCCGGTGATTTTCGTGTCAACACGTTTTTGCACCACGCCCATGGGACACGGAATTTCGACTTGGCCAAAAAAGATTTCAAAACAGACAACGGATTCCGCGTCAGCATGCGAATCTATCTGACGAGCAGAAACAGCAAGTCGAACAGGAATATGGCCAATTTTCAGAAGAGAACTCGTTTGAATATTTTGTATGACGCGACAAAGCCGAGCAAAAAACACCAATTTCCAAAACCAGTTCTAGTCGAGAAATCGAGCCGTACACACCTGAAAGTCCAACAAAACCCTTACAAAGATGGTAAAAGAAGAGTGCATCACGCGCCTTATCAATCAATCAGGGAATATGGTTTAACAGCTGCATAACCTTATCAGGAAGGTGGTGGATGGCATCAATTGCCAAAGCCTCGGGTCCTGTTTACCTCTCACAAAATAGAGCCAAATCAAGTCACTTATAGGCACCAGAAAAATATTACCTGAAATTTGGTTTCACAGAACCAGATGGGGGAGGGCAACAAGATTTCCTTCGGGATACCATCAAAACGGCTTATTATGCGGGGTATCAGCAAAATTACCTAGGAGGTGTTCTCGATTCAGGTAATTACAGAAGAATATCCTAAGCAGAATCTGCTACCAACTCCACCCATGCCATCATCACAGCGGAAATCCCAAGGGAGGAAATTTATCGACAAGCGTTGCAGAAATAGTACAGAGAACAGTTTGGGATAAAACCAAAGAGGCAAAACATTATGTATGCATCCATATTCTGACGTGGTTTACAGAAGTCCGTACCACAGCCGAACAGTCCCCAGATTTGTTCTAAGTTCTCAGGGCAGACAACATATCTACCAGTAGAGCATATGACCGTTCTGGCACAGTGTGGGCAGAAGCATCGGCTGAGAGCTCTGAGGGTCAGATTTTTTCCCTTCGTTCATGTCTGATTCCTTTACGTGTTTCTTTCATTGCACCAAATTCAGTTTGGGATGGGCCGATCTGGAGAAACAATTTCACAAATGACTTTTCGCTGGGATCCCACCAGATGAGGCTGATTGGACTAACATCGGTAAACAAAGGCCAGACGACTGTACCGGAATACGCTCACGGTTTCGGACGTTAGAAACCCGTGTATAGTTTGAATCTAAGCGATGGGCCATCTAGCCCCGAGTGGCTTTCCAGGCGTCTCTTAGCTCCCATTAAAGAGAGGTTTTCATCACAGATGTTGAGAGTTTGGCGCATCTTTACAGAAGGTATCGCTCATGAAAGCTGATTTCAGAAGTGAAAAAGGAAAGTTTCAGAGAAGGGTTGCTCAGGTGCAAGCCTTATTCATCGGACTCAAGATATGGACGGATCCGTGTTTGAAGTTGGATTGGCGGAATGGCTAAAATAAGAAATCAGTATCATTTGCCCGTGGGTTAAGGATCAGCAAGGAGAAGCGATAGACTTCATCAATTTAAAGCCGATAAATCTTGCGTATTATTGCCTACAAGAGAAACAGATACAGCTTCCGCCAAATCATGTAATTCCATCAGCCGAAGAAGAACTAAAGAAGAAGAGATACTTGCAAGTGCAAACACGATTATCGCCCACACCAATGAATGCAAAGTTTTTCGACAACAAATCCACGCCGCGAACAGGAAGGATTCAAGTTTGAAGACAAAAGCCGATGAAAATTGACACAATCCATTCCCCGTGAATATAGTTTATGCGGATCACTCGATGATCAAGCCGATGAAGAAGAATCGAGAATTTAGATCTAGAGTTACTTATCGACAGTTGATAGATAAATATTTCAAGGCGCGAGAGAACAAACGGCTGCTCGTCATACGAGGAGAATACTAATCCACATTGGATGCCCATTCTGGTTCAATTTTGCTGGAACAAGGGATAAGAGCCATCGATCAGAAATTGTCCTAAATGCAATGCTACAAGATCCGGAAATTTTGAGCATGAAGCATTTTTCACGAGATCTGGCCGCTTGAAAAACGAAGCATCAGGTACTAAGCTCGATAGGGCTGATCCATGAAGAATTTTTTTTGGAGGATCAAGGATGAAGAGGATTTGCATAAAAACAAACAATCCAAAACCTCAGTGTTCTTAGTTGGAATATTTCAAAGAATCAGAAAGAAGGCACAGCGGCTACGACATCGAGAACAACAGGAAGAACAACAGCGAATCAATCTCTCTCTTTT
>RYFJ01003291.1:0-114226 GCA_003991445.1 Oryza meyeriana var. granulata
AAGGAGAGATATTACAAGGCCCAAGGCCAAACAAACTCGGACTGGAAGAGTTACGTGTCTTGTTTCGGACAATTCTGGACAGTCAGATCGGAATTTTATGTGAAAACCAGAAAATCTGACAGTAGAACTTCATAAGCTTTCCACCACGTATTGTAGGCCGTAAATCCTTCTGGATCAAAAGTTATGACCGTTTGAACTTGACGTTGTCTCCCAGCCCGAAACTAAAACAGTCTCGGGAATAGGAGTTTACTTGCATTGTTGTTTCACTCAATCTGTGGTTTTTGAGCTATTTCTCCATGGTCTTCTCCCAGGTTCCTAAGAATAATAAAATCATCACAAGAATTAAAATAGCATGCCATTCATAGAAATATTCTCATGTAAGCTAGGAAACACATTCACCTGGCGATTAAGTTGACGAGCACCGTGCAACGGAGTAATTGGTCCTTGGATCACGAGTAAATTGGTCCTTGGATCGGTACACATCTTGTCATCATGAAGAGGTTGTAAGTGTGTATCTAAAGACATGATGTGTCCTCATCATCCTCCCCCTCTTGATTTGGAGTCGTCCTCGACTGCAAGTCATCTTCTTCACCCAAGTAAGGCTTCAAAATCAGCAACATTTGAAAAACATCACTCACACCATAATTTGCAGGCAAATCAATCTTGTATGCATTATATTTAATCTTTGCCAAAAGAAGGAGATTTAAAAGGACAGCAGCTCGAGACATTAATTTTGACTTGCGCAAAGTAGGAAACCTATCCTTTCTTAGTGTAACCAAACAAGATCACCAGGTTCAAAAATAAGCTCCTTTCTACCTTGACTACCAGCAAGTTTATATTTTGCATTCATACGCTCAATATTGTTCTTTAGTGGTCTCATGTAACTTAAGCACAAAATTCAGCCCGTGTCTTACGCATCAAAATTTACTTTTTCTGAAAATGGTAAAGGCAATAAGTCAATTGGAGCGCGAGGGTTTAAAGCCATATACCACCTGGAATGGGCTCATCTTTGTGGTGAGTGCCACGAACGGTTGTAGGCGAACTCCACATGTGGAAGACATTCTTCCCACATTTTCAAATTAGTCTTCAAAACAGCCTGCAACATCGTTGACAAAGTGCGATTCACCACCTCCGTTTGTCCATCGGTTTGGGGTGGCAAGTTGTAGAAAAATAGTAACTTCGTCCCCAATTTTCTCACAACGTTATCCAAAAATGACTCAAACTTGGTATCTCGATCTGAAACCAATTGTATTGGGGCACACCATGTGACGAACAACATCCCTGAAAAACAAATCAGCAACTATGGTAGCATCGTCGCTCTTATGACAAGGAATGAAATTGTGCCATTTTAGAAAATCTATCACAACAACAAAAAACACACTATCCTCCCCCTCTTTGTCCTAGACAATCCTAAAACAAAATCCATAGAAATGTCTTCCCAAGAAGCACTAGGGGACGGGTAGAGGCATATAAAGACCATGTGGATTAAGACGGGGACTTAGCTTTGTTACAGTGCTGCATCGTGCAACGTATCGTTCAGCGTCACACCGCATTTTTTGGCCAAAAGAAGTAGTAGCCAGCACATCCTCCGTCTTCTTCACTCTAAAATGTCCCATCAAATCCACCTCCATGTGCTTCCTGCAAAACAAAGACGAACAGAGCTTGCAGGAACACACAATTTGTTAGCTCGATATAACAATCCTTCATTCATCACATATTTAACCAAGCTTTTCCGCTCGACAGTGATCATAAGCTTCTTTAAAATCCAAATCAGTAGCATATAATTCTTTTATTGCGTCAATCCAAAAATTTTATGATCAAGTTGAGATAACATAGTATAGCGCCTGGATAAAGCATCAGCAATCACATTGTCCTTGCCTTTCTTATGCTTAATGATTATATGGAAAGACTCAATAAATTCTACCCATTTAGCATGTCGTTTATTCAATTTAGGCTTGACTTCGAATATGTTTCAAAGACTCATGATCAGAATGTATGTAAATTCTTTGGCCATAGATAATGTTGCAAGTTCTCTATGTTCGATTCCACAGCATATAATTCTTTATCATAAGTTGAATAGTTCAAACTAGGTCCTGACAACTTCTCACTAAGTATGCAACTGGCTTACCTTCTTGAATAAGCACACCTCTAATCCCAATCCACTTGCATCACATTCAAGCTCAAAACCTTACCAAAGTCAGGGAGTTGGAGTAGTGGTGCATGAGTCAACTTCTCTTTAAGCAAATTAAAAGCGTCTTCATGTGCTTGTCCCCATCGAAAAGGAACGCTTTTCTTTGTGAGCTCATTCATGGGTGCAGCAATGGTGCTGAAATCTCGCACAAAGCGAAGGTAGAATCCAGCTAACCCAAGGAAGCTCCGCACCTGTGTGACCGATGTAGGCGTCGGCCAACTCTTGATTGCTTCTATCTTGGTCTCATCAACTTCAATTCCCTGTGGAGTCACCACATAACCAAGAAAAGAAACTCGTTCCGTGTTTTTTTTTGTTTTTGTGTCTTCGTGCAAAAAAGCACTTCGCGAGGTTACCGTTCTGTTGTGGAACAAACATGCATCTCTCAAAGCTTTAAAAACAGCACGTAAATGTTCCTTTATGTTCATCTAAAGACTTGCTGTAAATAAGTATCATCAAAGTAAACCACCACAAATCTACCAATGAAAGTGCGTAAAACTTCATTCATGAGTCGCATAAACGTACTTGGGAGCATTAGTCAAACCCAAAGGGCATCACTAACCACTCATACAAACCAAATTTAGTTTTAAACGCGGTCTTCCATTCATCACCCAATTTCATTCTAATTTGGTGGTATCCACTACGCAAGTCCACTTTAGATAACACAACAGAGCCACTCAATTCATCAAGCATATCATCTAACCTAGGAATAGGATGACGATATCTAATAGTTATGTTGTTAATGGCTCTACAATCCACACACATGCGCCATGATCCATCTTTCTTAGGCACCAAAATAACAGGAACAGCACAAGGGCTAAGACTCTCACGTACATACCCTTTTTCAAGCAAGTCTTGCACTTGACGCTAAATCTCCTTAGTCTCTTCGGGATTGGTCCTGTACGGCACACGGTTTGGCAACGCAGCTCCCGGGATCAAATTAATTTGATGCTCAATTCCCCTCATAGGTGGCAGCCCGGGGTATCTCACTTGGAAATACATCAGCAAAACTCCTGCAAAAAGATTAGTAATAGCAAGTGGCAAAGAAAGAGGCAAGTCCTCAAGTGTAAAGAAAGTTTCCTTGCAACCAAAGCATAGCAAATAGATTCATTAACATTTAACTCAGAAATCTCAGATTTAGTAGCTAACATGGAAACTCCTTTCAAACTTAAGTGTGTCTTTCCTAGCAGGTGGCTCTTTTTTCTCCTTCTTAGGTGGAAAACACATTCTTTAGCTACTTGCTGATTTTCAGACTTAGATTTTATCTCAGCACGCGCTATATTCATCCTTCAAAATTTTAGCAGGGGTCATTGGTAGCAACTCAATCTTTTTGCCATTATGTGAGAAAGTGTACGTGTTAGTTCTACCTACGGTGCAGCACATCCCTATTCATATTCCCAAGGTCTACCCAAAAAGCAAAGAACATGCTTGCATTAGGCACGACATCAAAATTTTGCACTATCATGGTAATTGCCAACAGAAATTGGCACTCTCACAACTTTACTCACCTTCAACTTACCACAAGAGTTGAACCATTGGATGGAGTAAGGCCGTGGATGTGGTTGTGTAGGCAAACCTAGCTTGTCAACCAAATCTAAACTAGCAAGTTTGCTACAACTTCCGCTATCAATGACAACACGGCATGCTCTATTATGAACCACGAACCTTGATTGGAACAAATTGTGGCGTTGATTTTGCTCCGCCTTCTCCATTTGAGCACTTAGCACCCGTTGTGCTACAATGCTCAAGTACTTGCTTGAATCTTCTACACCTATGTGCTCCACTTCCTCATCGCTCTTGTCTTCATCACCTGCATTGTTAGTGCCATGTGCTAATTCATCATCAACATCACTAGCACTAGTGTACTCACCATCATCCTGTAGCAATGAGGACTCTCTGATTTGGGCCAATCACGTTGCCACATGGGCCCATCCCTTTGCACTTGAAGCACTGGATGTCTCTTGTTCGCCCCGTGGAAGCAACCGATGATGCACTTTTTATGGGTGCCTGCGAACGAACAGATTTACTCACCTCGGTCGCACGGGATGTTGGTGCCAATGTCTCTGATCGTGCCCCAGTGGTGGAGGGTGTAGCAGTCCGGCCAGTGGTGGAGGTACTTTTTCTGGACCCAACGGTAGGCCTCGATGTAGACGTGCTTCCCCAATTGTTCCTTCTCAATTGTTGCCTTCCCTGCAATTCCTGTTCAGCTAATATAGCTAGATGGAACAATTGGTTAAGAGAATTGTATTCTTTGTATTGAATAATGTCCTGAATTTGACGTCTCAACCCCCCATAAAATCGAGCCATCTTATCCTCCTCATCCTCCTCTACCTCACAACGCAATATTCCTATTTGTAGCTCTTGAAAGTAATCTTCTATAGATTTTTCTCCTTGGTCTAAGCGTTGCAACTTATTTCTCAAATCACGTTTGAAAGATGGAGGAATAAACCTACCCCGCATTGCTCGCTTTAGTCTATCCCATGTGTCAGGTTCTAGGCCAAATTTAACTAGCTCATTCCACCAGATAATGGCAAAATCCTTGAACTCACTAGTTGCTTGCCTAACCCTATGGACTTCAGGAACTAGATGGGAATTAAATTTTTGCTCTACGGTCATCTCCCAATCCAAATAAGCTTCAGGGTCATATTTTCCCGAAAATGAAGGCAAGGTAAATTTAACTTTAGCAAAAGGATCATCGTTACCTCGCCCTTGGTGGCGGTTACCTCCCATACCTCGCCGGTTGAATCGCAGCCGTTGTCGTAGGCGCTCTTCACGAAGTGTATCACGTGCGTCGCTATTGTTGGCTTCCTCTTCTTCACTATCTCCGTCATCGTCAACAAGTGGTGGTGTTGGCTGACGGTTTGCTACCAGTTGCTCGACGCGGTTAGTGAGGGTGGTAATGCTCCCCACGATAGCCTGGAGGTCTTCCCGCATAGCATTCACGCAGCTACATTCTTCCTCAATCTTCTGATCCAGCTTAACGATCTCCTCTTTTGAAGCACAATCAGCGAAATCATTCACCTCACCTGCCATGGTTAGTAGAAAATAGGAAACAAAACAGCAAAAAAGTGGTTATCCCTATCAACTACTACTCTACAAGGATAGTGGATACTCGCAAATGGAAGCACCTTACCGAGCTCTTACAAGGTTCTGAGACTAGCGAGCAAGGAATGGTACAACCGGTGGCTGGTTCGTGATACCTTGAGGGCGTGATCCAGTGATTGCATGGGTCGAGACTGTGCTGACCAAAAGTATATATGTGGAGCTTGGGAGGCCAAAAATATTAGTGGCACACAATTCAATAACAGATAGTAATGCTGAAAAAATGTCCCAAGCACTTGTCCTAGTTGCTGGCCTAAACGAGTTCTAAACCAGATGTGATAAAACAAGGGCGACCAACAAGTATAAAAGGACAGCAGCAAAGAAGTAAGGACAAGGTAAGAACACAGCACAAAATAGCACACAGATGGCTCCCTGGTGTGTCCAATGTGCTCCTCTCCCCCTTTTTTTTTCTTTCACACCCTTTTTTTTATTTTTTCTTTTCTTTTTCTAATATTTTTTTCTCAACTAGGAGCACAGGAACAGCAACCTCAGGAAGGTGGCAGCTCAATCTGGTATAAGGTGTGAGCTGTGGAAAAACACGAGCGTGCTTTAAAAAGCGTGCTAGAACTTCAAAGTGTGAAAACCCAATCTTCTAGCCTGAATTTTGCAAAACGGATTTCGGCGAACCCAACAAAATAGGGGGGTAGCGGATGGGAAATTTTTTGTAGATGTCCGTAGACTATTTATTTGCCTGATTCCGACTCCGTATGTGAAAGTTATGGCTGTTTCAAGGAAGGCCCTCGGTATCAGTGTTTTGGTGGAGGCTGAAACAGAATCAGGTGGTGAAAACGGGGATGATATGGTGGCGGTGGCTACTGGAGAGGTGGATGGTGATGTAGGACGTGATATATGACACTAAAACAGAACATACAAATACCAACACTTGCACAAGATAGCTAGTATATGGGAAAACAGAGACGATGGTGGTGGTGGCTAGGGTTTGTAGGGGTGCGGTGGATGGATCACGAACTGGACTCAAACACAATCTAAGCTAGCAACCGAACTCGACCTAGGACACCAACTCAACACTACGGATTCTGAAACAGAATTATGCAAAAGGCTAAATACGGTTGTAGGACAGGGGAAAAAACCTACGACAACCAATTTTCTTCTTTTGTGGCTTTTCTGGACTCTAGGTATAGGAAAAACAAAGATTGAACAGGATGGAAAAGATATACCTAACGGGAAACCTTCGCTTTGATACCACTTGATGGCAACGGGGTGCCTGATCTTCCGTTAGGCAAAGATAACTCTCGATTTGGTGGAAATTTGACACTCACGATCCGGCTTCTGATCACCAGGACCCGAACCCTGCAATCGCAGTACCACGTCTCCTCTCGTTATCAACTGTGCGCTGCCCGGTTAACCTCGCCACGAAGGCTAATCCCTGCATGCGAATCGAAGAACACAAGCAAGAACAAGAAAGATTGCAACTCAATTGCAGATGAATGATTATACTCTCGAGTTGGGGTCTCACAAACCGATAAACGGTGAAACTGTTCAAGGACAGAATAATCTAAGCAAAACCCGACTTAAACAGTGGCGGCTGTGGAATATATACGAGTTAGGACGTCCTAGGGTGAGGGTTTGCCCTGTGAGGGGCACACTCCTCATGGGTTTAGCCCACGACACAATTACAAGGCCCAAGGCCCAAAACAGACTCGGACTGGAAGAGTTACGTGTCTTGTTTCGACGATTTTGGACAGCTCAGGAGGAATTTTGATGTGAAACCAAAACCATATGAAATTAGACTTCATAAGCTTTCCAACAAGTACTTGTAGGCCTGTAACTCCTTCTTGATCAAAAGTTATGACCGTTTGAAATTGACGTTGTCTCCCAGCCCGAAACTGAAACGGTCTCGGGAATAGGAGTTTACTTGCACTTGTTGTCTTCACTTCAATATGTGGTTTCTTGAGCTATTCTCCATGGTCTTCTCCCAGGTTCCTAAGAATAATAAAATCATCACAAGAATTAAATAGCATGCCATTCGTAGAAATATTCTCATGTAAGCTTAGGAACGCATTCACCTGGCGATTAAGTTGACGAGCACGTGCACGAGTAATTGGTCCATGGATCATGAGTAATTGGTCCTTGGATCGGTTGCACATCTTGTTCATCATGAAGAGGTTGTAAGTGTGTATCTAAATACATGATGTCCTCATCACAATCCCACCCCAATTCAAGAACCCTTCGATCATCAAATACGCTGGTGATTCGGACCCCAGCGAGTTCTTGTTCATCGACGAGTCAGCGATCGAAGCGGCCCACGGTGATGAGAACACCAAGGCGAAGGTCATACACCCCGCGTTGGATGGCTTTGTGCGGTCGTGTTACTTCAACCTGTCTCCAAGCAGCATATACTCCTGGGAGTAGCTACGTGATGTCTTCGTCACCAACTTTCGGGGCCCCTACCAGGAGCTGAAGACCCAGCAGGAGCTCTTCGGTATTAGGCAAAAGCTAGGAGAATCCATCCGCGAGTACATCCGAAGATTCTCTCAAGCGAGATGCCAAGTGCAAGATATAACTGAAACATCGGTCATCAATGCCGCCTTGGCCGGTCTCCTCACAGACCCCCTCACTGAAAAGATAACAAGAAAGCAGCCAAAAACAGTGGACGAGTTGTTTCGCATCATTGATGGCTACGCAAGGGGCGAAGAGGACAATAAAAGAAGGAATGAGATCCAAGCTGAACTCAACCAGGAAGGTGCTCAAGACTTGGCGGGCGCGGTGCAGACCAGACCGACATCTTTGCAACGCCCACAGTCGGCCTGGAAGAAATTTCGGGATGAAAAGGGCAAACAAGTCATGACTGTCGAAGAGTTGAACACCCTTCGACAAAACTTCAAAAGCTCGCAAGGTGGATCGGCAAAAAGAAGCTTGTGGAGGCCATGGGCCCCGGGTACCTCACCTCAAGCATATGGGCCACTCGAATAGAGGTTGGGCTGAGTCTTGTAGTTAGAGATATAGTAGCACCCGGCAGACTTTGCCTTGTACTATAAGGAATATACAGTCCTAGTCGAGTAAATTGTATCTCTAAGAGGAGATCCCTTGGCCGTATCCGGCTGGGACTCCTACCTTGTACCCCTGTCCCCTAGTATATAAGGGGAGGCAGGGCGCCCCCTGAGGGCAGAAGACATCAGGAGATCATTGATCGCCACCAATCCTCAAAGGAATACCACCACAACTGGACGTAGGGTATTACCTCACATCCAGGGCCTAAACTTGTATAAAATCTCCCTATGTTCCTTTGCAATCCACTGAGTTTCCCATCGCCGAGTAGCCCCATATTCATATTGCTGGTGTAAAACATCGACAGTTGGTGCGCCAGGTAGGGGCTTCGGCGACATTTTCATCAGCAATCTCAATGGATCCCACAAGCGGAGTCGACGGCAACAAATTCTCCCCTGGAGACAAAATTTCTTTCGGAAGCCTCAACTTCATCACCGACCAGATCGGCAACCTCACCTTGGCCGAAGCAGATCCAATCCAACCGACCGAGGAACCAGCCGACTCCGCGCCAGTCGGCCCACGGGATGCTGCAATCTCTTTCATCGATCTACTGCGGCAATCCTTCACTTCGCCGCGCGTTGGGACAATTCTCTCCTTCAGCGTCCGACTCGCGCTAGGCCTTGAGCCAGCCCGGGTCGGGCTAGGAGGGGGAGAGATCATCAATCTCCCACATGGACTCGGCAACACCACAAATCTACATCTCAAGCGGCAGACCCGATCTCCCATGGTTCAGTTTGGACATGGCTCAGAGCCGTTTCAGATTGGATCGAGGGAGGTCAGAGTCGTTCTCACTCCGATAAACTACTCGGATTCTGACTCCAAGTCGGACAACAGTTTGGACGCCAGTTCGAACACCAGTTTGGCGAGTCTCCTTATCCCCCATGAGATCTTCATGGCTTCAACCCCTCCACCAGAGGTACGCCAACTACAAGAGGAGCAACAAGAAGAGGCGCGCTGACTATGGCAACAGGAGGAGGCCAATCACGAGGCTCGCAATGACGAGCTACGTAGGGCTGGGCGAACTACCTAGCAACATATCCTCCAGACGAAAGTCGGCGACCACGACGTCTTCGTCACGCCACAACAGAACGTTGTGGCCACCACAACCCTGCTGGACATGCTCCAGCTCGGGCTTGATCACCAGGCCAGCTCGACTATCGCCAAGATCAAGGCGATGATCACAGCTGCTGCCTGTCAGCAGCAACAACAGTCGGGCGACACACTTGTACCGACCAACTGGTCGGCTTCTCCGGCGGCAGGATCATCTATGTCAGCACGACGCCGGGCGGTTGGCTCAAGTCAGCCATGCGAGGAGTCGCGGCAAACTTCACTCGGCAACACCAACTACAACCGGCGGCATCATCAGCACAATCACCAGCCTAACCAAGACCTCCGAGTACGCCTACAACGCAACCTCCACCACACCATCAACGCCTGGCACCACGAACGAGAAGAGGACGAGCGCTGCCGACTGGAGGACGAGAATGAGCGCTTTGGCCTCCACCACGAGCAGCTACACCGCCAAAGCCGGAGCCGGAGTCCTCACGAAGATGAAGGCGTTCCAGCTTTCACCCACGAGCTCCAGGATGTCGACTGGCTGTCGGGCTTCAAGCCTACGGGGATCGAAAAATACGATGGCAAAACCAACCCCGAGTCCTGCCTCACCGTATACACCCTGGCAATTCGAGCTGCCGGGGGTGATCATAAAGCCATGGCTAACTACCTCCCAGTCACGCTAGCCGACTCGGCGAGGACATGGATAACCGAGCTCCCAAGGCGGTCGATCGGTTCCTGGGGAGAACTCAGGGAGCGGTTCATCGCTAACTTTCAAGGGACCTACGAGAGACCATCTTCAGAACATGATCTATATTAGCTGCACCAGAAGAAGAACGAGTCTCTATGAGAATTTATCAAGAGGTTCTCCGAGAAGCGCAACAAAATCCCAATGATCAAAGACGAGGCCATCATCGCCGCCTTTTGCAAGGGAGTAAAGGATGCCCCGTTCATCACGAAGTTCACTCGGAAGCCACCATCCTCCGTCCGGGATCTCTTTGACATGGCGAACAAATACACCAACTCGGCTGAAGCGGTCACTGAGGTCCTCGACGAGAAGAAGGAGCCTCAGCAGAAGGAACAGAAGGTGAAAGCTGACAACAAGCCATCTCAGAACATGACCGGCAACCGCAAGTGGAAGTCGGACAATGAGGTGGCCAACATGGAGCGAACTCAGTCATAGCCCCAACACAATAACGACTACCAGAAGGTCATGAACAGGCCATGCCCCTTCCACCCCAAGGGCAAGCACGCGGCTAAAGATTGCTACATGCTCAAGAAGTTTGCTTCCGAGCAGGCTTCATCGTCTGGCGCCGACAAGGATAAGGACAAGCTAGACTCAGGCCCAGCCGATGATTTTCAAGATCCTCAGGCCGAGCTCAACCACATCTTCGGAGGGCCATCTGCATACGAGTCCAAGCGCAAGAAGAAGCTAACAGAACACGATATCAACACGGTCTCTACATCAGACGTCCCCCAATACCTGCGCTGGTCAGAAACACCCATCACCTTCGACCGCGCGGATCACCCCGATCGTCTCTCACATCCGGGACGCTATCCACTCATTCTGGACCCAGTCGTCAAGAATATCAGGCTGAAGAAAGTCCTCATAGACGGAGGCAGCGTGCTCAATATCCTTTTCGCCAAGACCCTGGATGAGATGAAGATCCCTCGTTCAGATCTGCGGGTCGAGTACGGCGCCCTTCCACGGGATAATTCCCGGCCTGTCTTCAACACCACTTGGGCAGATAACCTTGCTAGTCACCTTCGGCACACGGGATAACTTCCACACAGAAAACATCTGCTTCGAGGTAGCCGACTTCAAGATCGCGCACCACGCCATACTCGGATGACCGGCGCTCGCCAAATTCATGGCAGTTCCGCACTATACCTACATGGTGCTCAAGATGCCAGCGCCAGCAGGAGTCCTCTCCGTCCGTAGCGACGTCAAGCAAGCCTTCACCTGCGACAAGGAGAGCTACGAGTTGGCTAAATCACAAGAAGCGGCAGTCGGATGCAACAGCATTCGGCAAGCCGCCACAACTGAAGTCGAGGAAGATCAAGTTCCGGCGAAAAAGGCAGCGAAGTCGGGAATTTCAGTGGACTCTGACACGAAGAAGATCCCCCTAGACCCTTTCGACCCCTCCAAGACTGCTCTAGTCGGGACCGGACTCGACCCCAAATAGGAAGACGCGCTCGTCACCTTCCTCCAAGCTAACAAGGATATCTTCGTATGGAAACCGTCCAACATGCCGGGCGTACCAAGGGAGGTGACCGAGCACGCCCTCAACATGAAGACAGACACCAAGCCAGTCAAGCAACGGCTGCAACGCTTCGCTCAAGACCGTAAAGATGCTATTCGGGAGGAGATAACTAAGCTTCTCACAGCCGGGTTCATCAAAGAGGTCTATCACCCGGATTGGCTGGCAAACCCAGTTCTGGTCCAGAAGAAAAACGGTAAATGGCGCATGTGCGTCGACTACACCAATCTCAACAAGGCATGCCCCAAGGATCCATTTGGTCTTCCTAGGATAGATCAAGTGGTAGATTCAACCGCAGGGTGCGACCTTCTCAGCTTTCTCGACTGCTACTCGGGATACCATCAAATCAGCCTGAGGGAGGAAGACTGCCTAAAGACATCATTCATCACGCCGTTTGGAGCATACTGCTACATTACTATGCCATTCGGTTTGAAGAACGCTGGAGCAACGTATCAACGGGCAATTCAGCGGTGTCTACACACTCAGATCGGGCGCACATGGAGGCCTACGTCGACGACGTGGTGATCAAGACCAAGTCGAAAGAAGACCTCATTGCTGATCTGGAAGAAACCTTCTAAAATCTTCGAAGATTCAAGATGAAGTTGAACCCAAAAAAGTGTGCCTTCAGTGTGCCATCCGGCAAGCTACTCGCCTTCATCGTCTCGCATCGCGGCATCGAGGCCAACCTGGAGAAAGTCAACGCAATTATGAACATGGCTCCCCCGACTAACCAGAAGGACGTCCAGAAGCTGACAGGCTGCATGGCGGCGCTCAGCTGGTTTATTTCCCGACTGGGCGAACGGGGCATGCCCTTCTTCAAGCTCTTGAAGAAAGCAGACAATTTCCATTGGACTCCGGAATCCTAGCAAGCCTTCGAAGACTTCAAACAATTTCTCACATCATCCCCCGTGTTGGCGTCGCCCATGCCCCAAGAACCACTAATGCTATATCTGGCGGCAACTACTCATGTAGTCAGCACGGTGCTGGTGGTCGAACGATCCGAATCGGGTCACATTCAAAAAGTTCAACGGCCAGTCTACTTTGTCAGCGAAGTCCTTGTTGACTCGAAGACGAGATATCCGCAGGTCCAGAAGCTACTCTATGGCCTACTCATCACCGGGGCCAGCGTCGTACTGATGTCCCCCACCGGCGAAAAACTCAAGTACATTCTACAAATCCACTTCCCGGCTTCCCACAACGTCGCCGAGTACAATGCACTCATCCACGGGCTCCGCATCGCTATATCACTCGGCATTCGTCGACTGGTTGTGCGTGAAGACTCTCAACTCATGGTAAACCAAGTAACGAAAGACTGGACATGTCTCAACGATACCATGGCAGCATACTGTCAGGAGGTCCGTAAGCTGGAAAACAAGTTCGACGGGCTGGAGATAACACGCGTCCTACGACAATACAATGATGCTGCAGATGAACTGGCAAATATGGGATCCAAGGGAGAGGTGGTCCCAACAGGGATCTTTGTCGAGCAACTTATGGAGCCATCAGTCAAGAAGAAACCGGTACCAGAGCAGTCGGGAGGCGAACCTACCCCGGCCACAGACGAGGTGCTGCACATATGTCAAGACTGGCGGACTCCTGTTCTCAAATTCCTCCTGGATGATGAACTCCCAGATGATCGTAGTCAAGCCAAACAAATCAAACGTCGAAGCAAGAGTTTCCTAGTCATCGGAGAAGACCTGTACCGAAAAAGCGCATCCAGTGTCCTCATGCGCCACGCCACCACTGAGGAGGGCAAGCAGATTCTGCAGTCGATCTACTTGGGCATATGTGGCAACCATGTCGCAATCAAGACGTTAGTCGGAAAGGTTTACCGGTAGGGATTTTTCTGGCCAACAGCAGTAACAGATGCCAAGGACATTGTTCGCACATGCGAGGGTTGCCAGTTCTACGCAAGACAAACTAATCTCCCAGCCCAAGAACTCCAAACAATCCCAATATCTTGCCCTTTTGCAGTATGTGGGCTTGACATAGTCGGGCCTTTCAAGAAAGTGCCAGGAGGGTTCACACACTTGTTCATCATAGTGGATAAATTCACCAAGTAGATTGAGGCCAAACCCATTGCAACCATAACAACGGCATGAGTAAAGGACTTCATCATGAGTATATTATACCGATTTGGGGTCCTTAACCGCATCATTACCGACAGTGGCACTCAGTTTACGGGCGGCGTGTTTCAAGATTTCTGTGACGACTTCGGCATCAAGATCTGCTATGCATCTATGGCACACCCGTGGAGCAATGGGCAGGTTGAATGAGCCAATGGTATGGTCTTACAAGGTATCAAGGCTAGGATATTCGACCGATTGCAACCATACGCGGGCCGGTGGGTACAAGAACTCCCATCTGTTCTCTAGTCTCTCAGAACCACAGTTAGTCGAGCAACAGGGCAATCCCCTTTCTTTCTGGTCTACGGTGCTGAGGCTGTGCTACCAACCGAGTTAGAGTTCAGCTCTCCACGAGTTCAGGCTTACTCAGAAGACACTTCAAACAATACCCGATTGGCCGAACTAGATCAGTTGGAAGAAGCAAGGGACATCGCAATAATCCAGTCGGCAAGGTATCTTCAAGGCCTGCGCCGCTACCACAACCGCAATGTCCGTGGCCGCGCCTTTTTGGTCGGAGATCTCGTCTTGAGAAAAATACAAACCACCAAAGACAGGCACAAACTATCCCCAATCTGGGAAGGGCCATTCATTATAGCAGAGGTCACGCAGCCAGGCGCCTACCGACTGAAGACCAAAGACAGTGCCCTCATCAGCAACTCATGGAATATAGAACAGCTACGTCCTTTATATACCTGAGTATTATATTTTCCTATGTGTACAGTTTCCATCTGACTCACTACGCCGCTTGTTCCAACCGAGTAGTGAGTCGGGGGCTGCATGTATCATATGTGCCTTGTCAATAATATACGAGCCAATTTTTGCTTAAGTTATGAAGTTTTATTATGACTTTGTTATGTCTGCCCGAGTACAGCTTTTCACAGTGAACAATTTTATTAAGTTCCTATAGACTGACTCGGCATAGACTGCATAGTTGGGTAAAACTAATGACAACTGAGCAATAATTAAGAGCTTGGTGGCATTGCACATATATTTACACGTCTTTACAAAAATTCACAATATACCGATTGCATGATATACTGTTCTTACATGCCCAGGTCTCGGGTGATTATCTCTGCAGTCGGCCTTGCCCGAGCTATCAGCTCCAGTGCCTCCTCAAGCGTCGTCTCCTCGGCAAACCCCTCCCTAATGGCTTCAATGTCTGCCCTTGGGTAGATGGACTTGGTCATCGCCAGGGTCTGGGCCACGCCGGCAATAACATGCTCATCCGAGTACCTCTTCAGGGCACTCGATGCATCCTCAAGGCGCGCCTCTCCTTGCGGGATCGAGCTGCACCTGGTTCCCACGGGGCGAGGATCTATGATGTCAAGGAGCCCTTTCACGGACCCGACGAGGGCCTCCCATGACTCCTTGACAACTCTTATCTCCTCTGTGTAAGCCTGAAATTGGGCCTGGGAATTGGCTCTAGCAGCTACCCGGGTTCACCGACAAGTAAACTTGTTAGGCAAAGCTGCAGATGGAGTAATTAATGGATTGGTTAAGATCACTGTCAAAACGGAGACTTACTTTCATAGTCGGCCTCCCACCTAGCTATGGTCCTCTCCAGTTTAGTTTTTTCCTTTTCAAGCTTGGCGTTGGCCTCCTTTAACTCGGCCTTCTCTCGCTCAAGCTCGACATTGGCCTTCGTCAGGCCGGCCTTGTCCGTTTCAAGCCTGGCTCTAGCTTCTTCGGCCTCCTTCAGTTGGATTTCCCCCTCTGTTCAGGTCTTCAGCTCGGCTTCGAGGGCTGCACGACAGATTGGTCAAGGACTCAAGGATGCAGTCAAGACACAACTGGGCAATCGGGAACAATGCAGCTGGAGGAATATATTAAGGATTTGGTCAGGAAGAAGTATTCCGGAGGATCACCTCTGATCTTCTTGGCTTGTAGGCCAATTCTTAGAGCTGGGGAGCAACCCAGGTTAGGACCTCGTTCATCTTCTCGGAGCGCTCAACAAGCTTCTGCTCAGGGAGAGACAAGTCGAGACACAGTCAAGCGTCCGATCACCCACATAAGCAAGACAACCAAGACTCCAACATGGCGAAGATCACACCTTGATCCCTTGAGACGCGGCGATTGCAGCACGCAGCAAGTCCTCGTGCTCCTTCTCCGCCGCAGTCTCGTCATGTTTGTAGCTCCTTGCAGTTCTATCTAGCGCCGTCTAGATGAACATCCTTGGGAACCTGCGCGGAGGAGCTTCGATCCTAGGGAGGTCCGGTCTGTCCAAAGGAGGAGACAACGACGACCACGACGACCACCACGACGGCGACAGGGACCTGGCCCCTACCTCAGCGGCTTCTGGGGCCTCAGGGGCTGGCTCTAGGGCTTCTAGGATTGGCTCAGGGGCTGGGGCAGCGGCTTCGACAACAACCCCTTGGTCAGCCGGTGTCGGCGGCCCTGCAGTTGGGACTGTCTCAGTTTCCGCAACTGGGACCGTTGCCGGCTCAGTAGGTCTACTTGCTGGCATTGGCTCGGCCGGGGCTGACTCTACGAGGGGAGCGGCCTAAGTGGTCTCCTTGAGATCAATGTCGGCACGCTTCCTGCATCATGAATCAGACATCAAGACGCTATCATTGCAAACAAGATTTTCAGAAGATCCAGAGCAACTTACCTCTTGGAGAACTTAAGCTTCTTCTCGAGAGGTCCAGATCCCGATGGTGGGCTATGGCCGGCGGTCGGGCTAGTCGGCACGGCAGTCGGTAGCGGCGTTCTTGCACTGGTCGGCCCCGCTCCTGGTGCGGCCGGCTGGGGTGCCCGGGTACTGGGTGGCACCATCCTTGGGCTCGATGTTGCTAAGCCTGGCGGCGCTGCAGTCGGCCTTGTACTTGGCGGTGCTCTGATTGGGCTCGATGATGCTGAGCTCGACTTCATCGGTCCCGGTCTGGGACTCAGTGGCCTGGGGGCTACACCAATGGTGTCCTTTATTTTCAAGCTCCCGGCAGTGGCACTCGGCTTCAAGGCCTTCTTCTTGCCCCGATCTACAACGGGTTTCTTCCCCGTTCTCTTGGAGTCGGGCTAGGCGGCAGAAGGACTTCTCGGCCTTTTCTTCGACTTCGTGGCCGACAGTGGACGGGAGTCATCATCAAACTCCTTGAACCACTGCAAACGATTCAACAATATACATTACACGATGCTGAACAATTATGGATATATGTCGACTGGCATTCATCACAGAAGAAAAACAAGGGTTACCTCGGGACAAGGCCGGTCTCGGCTATAAGCCATGATGGAGTGCTCTGTGTCCTCAGTTTTGACCACCCCATTGGAGAAATAAGTGAACAATGTTTCGGTCACTTTCTGCTGGTTAGCTATCTCCCGGCTTTCTCGGTCAGGGTCATTTTTCCCTTGGTAATCCCAGCAGAACTCGCTCCTCAGCTTTAATGGCTGGATGCGCCGGGTCAGGAAACGCTTGGCCACCCGGGGGCCGGTTAGGCCGGCGCTCTTGAATTTCTCTAATCTTGCCAGCAACTGATGCACTTGGCCCATCTCCTCGAAGGTTGGTTCCGATGACCAATTGGGCAAGACCGCCGGAGGCAAGCCGGTGAATGGAGGCAGGGAGGGTTCCAGATCAGCACAGTAGAACCACTCCTTATGCCAACCTTTCAAGGAGGACTTTAAAGGAAGATTGATATATATTTTCTTCATTTCACTCCTCAACTGAAGGCCAGCCCCCCCAATCACCTGAATCTTATTCTTGGAGGGCTGGGGTTTGATGTGGAATAAGTGCCTAAAGAAATTGAAATGGGGCTCTACACCCAAGTAGCACTTGCAAAGAGTCACGAAAATAGAGATTTGCAATATTGAGTTGGGATTCAGATTCACCAACTCCAATTTGTAGAAGCTAAGAAGATGGTGGAGGAATTCAGAAGAGGGAAGAAACAAACCCCGGTCGAAAAAAGAGGCAAAAACCATAGTTTCGCCGGCTTGGGGATTTGGAAACGACTCACCCTCAACCGGACGCCAACGGATGATATCACAGCTTTGCAGGCGTAGCGACTTCTTCAAACTCTCCAGCTTTGACCAGCTGCAATCCGAAGTCGGCCACACCTCATCCGACGCCCCGACAAAATCTGGAACCCTCGGCATGGTTGGGGGGACAAGAAATTTGGGGGAAATGTGGTTGGGGGCTTGGGATGGACAAAGGAAAGCGGAATCGCTCGAGCTTCGATGGGGAAGAGCAGGCAATGGCGAACCCTAGCGGAGCAGGAGGCGAAATTTCGGCGCGGAGCTGGGAAGACGAAACGATTGGTCGCTTGGGGAAGATAGAGGAATCCTTTCTCTCTCCCCCAGCCTTTATAGAGCCTGTGCTGACTCATGGGCTTAGGCTTACACAGTCGGTACTGGGCCACCAAGATATGAGTTTCTACAGTAGCATGCTCAATATGGGCCGCTCACGGGCTGGGTTAAAATCACAGCTAATGTTACCAATAGGAACCGATGAGGTAAATAGATATGCTTCATGAATGCCTTATTGCTAAATACATGTGTTTGGGTATCTGTCTTATCCACCAGGTATCGAGGATATATCCTTATAAGGATCACAAGCTGATCTTCATTAAAATTGGGGACGCAGGTATCTTTCTCGAGTACACCTGACCATGCAATGGATTTATTTTCATACAGTGGTACTCGGCCTACATGCTTGGCCACCAATTGCCATGAGCAACATTATTCCAGTCGATATGACGCTGAAGAGTCTAACTTCTGAGTAGTGCACTACTCGAGAGAGACTATAAATCTTCATTCCAACTGATATGATGCTGAGGAGTCTAACTTCCGAGTGGGACGCCACTCGGGAAAGACTATAAACCCCCTTTTTCCAACTGACATGAAGCTGAAGAGTCCCATATACGAGTGGCATGCTACTCGGCAAGACTATAAATCATATTCTGGTTGACATGATACCGAAGAGTCTCATATACCAGTAGTATACTACTCGGGAAAGACTACACAGGTTAAAGATGTTTGACTTTATGTTTAATTGTCTTCACAATTAAGCACAAAGTCAAGGGCTACACCTAATAGGTGCGCCTATTCAGCGCACACACTATTCATACATCTACATGAAGCCCTTCATAGCCTCGCTGCCAGCTGACATGAAGCAGGACTTGGGAAGAAGACACACTCGGACAAAGAGTACTCGGGAGCAACGCACCCGGGCAATCTTTACCGTGGAGGATAAGCACTCGACATCAACTGTGACTCAACTATGAAGGTCCTAGGGGCTACTGTGGAGGCCATGGGCCCCGGGTACCTCACCTCAAGCATATGGGCCACTCGGATATAGGTTGGGCCAAGTCTTGTAGTTAGAGATATAGTAGCACCCGGCAGACTTTGCCTTGTACTATAAGGAATATACAGTTCTAGTCGGATAAATTGTATCTCTAAGAGGAGATCCCTTGGCCGTATCCGGCTGGGACTCCTACCTTGTATCCCTATCCCCCAGTATATAAGGGGAGGCAGGGCGCCCCCTAAGGGCAGAAGACATCAGGAGATCATTGATCGTCACTAAACGTCAAAGGAATACCACCACAACTGGACGTAGAGTATTACCTCACATCGAGGGCCTAAACCAGTATAAAATCTCCCTGTGTTCCTTTGCAATCCACTGAGTTTCCCATCGCCGAGTAGCCCCATATTCATATTGCCGGTGTAAAACATCGACAATGCTAAAGAGGGAGAAGGACAAGTTCTGTGCCTTCCACGGCAAAGCTTCGCATACCACCGAGTAGTGCAGAAACATCCATTGTTCAGGGAGCGCTGGGCGAGGGGACCAGGGCCATCCTCAACAAGAGACCGCCCCAGGTGAAGCCGCAGACTAGTCCGAAGGAAACAGGCTGCTTCAAATAGAAGCACCTCAGGACGGGCAGCGAGGGGTGTCGGCGAAACGGGACTGGGGGTCCCCACAATCGCCGGGGACGCGTGGGTCTTCGGCCACGTCAGCTCCTCCGGGCCCACATCCTGCACAAGAGACGGCCAGCTATAGTCGTCGTCCCACTGAGTGCCCAGGGCTTGAGCACCGCCCGGGCCTAGGCGCCATCTTCATCGGCCCCGGGCCTCGTCCCCGGGGCGCCATCACATCGCCCCGGACCCGGGTGCCGACACCCCGGTCCCGAGTGCCGATCCCCCGGTCCCGAGGCCGACTGCCGACTGCCCGAGTGCCGATCCTCCCGGTCCCGGGTGCCGATCGCCCCGGTCCTGGTGCCGACTGACTCGGCCCTGGGTGCCGATCGCCTCAGCCCCGAGGGCCGATTGACTCGAAGAACTCAGCGGACCAACTTGCCAACTACCCGCATTAATGGCGGGGCGACGGGGCGCCTCCCGCCTGTCTCCCGGTCGGACATACGTGTACCATCATAATGGCCTTCCATGGGCCCCCTTCCAGTGCCGTCAGAGAACTTTCGGCTGTGAGAGCCTCGATTCTCCACACTCCGGCAGTGGAAACATGCGCTGTCACATCTCCATACTCTCGCCGCCCGACAGCTGAGCGGCGTGCCGACCAGACATGCAGCGTAGCACCAATTCCGGCGTGGCGACAGCAGACCAGCTCCAGCCGCCCGCAGCAGCCGAGCAAGCGGCGACTAGACGTCCTTCTGGCACGGCGCGGCAGGCAGCCGCGTGCGTGCGACAAAGCGTAGCTAGCTCTCTCTCTCACATGTATCAGGCACTGTGGACTCCCCTTCGATCCATAAAAGGAGGATCCGAGCCTACAGCAAGGGACAAGGAAGCTTCAGCATTAGCAACCGCCGAGGGCTCCCGGGTAGCTCCCGCTCTCTAGCTCACACTCTCGCTACTGCTTGTCTTCCTCAGCTCTGGCCGCGAGCCGAGTTCACCTTGTAACACAGCGACCCACATTCATCTCTCTCATAGCAAAACACACAGGAGTAGGGTATTACGCCTCCATGCGGCCCGAACCTGTATACTTCCTCCTGTCTTCCTTGTGTGCCATCTTCTTCCTCGAACCATCTATCATCCACCAGACGCCGCATTCGCCTGAGAACTACTCCCCTGGCCGAATCTCAAAAGGGGGGCCTCCAGACTCCCCACCGTCGAGGTTTCATCCTTCGACAAGGGGTGATCGCTGCGGTCACAGGGGGCTCCTCAGAAGGCTTGGACTTGAAGAGGCAGAAGAAGGCGCATGAGAGGGCGGTTAACCACATCGCCACAATGCCCCAAACCAAGCCACCCCCTTTCGCCTCAACTTCAACTACCTTCGGCCCAGATGATGCCGAAGGCATTTTCTTTCCACATCAAGATTCCATCGTCATATCCGCCGATATAGGTGAGTGCGAGGTGAGACGTATCCTGTTAGACGAAGGAAGCTCGACCAACATTATCTTCGCCAATGCTTTCCAGCAAATGGGAATTCCAGAGGCAGCGCTTGCTCCGGCCGCGATCCCGTTGCAAGGCTTCGGTGGAAGTTCGGTTCGTGCGCTGGGACAAGTACAGCTCCAAGTATCGTTCGGCGAGGACGGCAATGCCCGGATCGAACAGATAGTCTTCGACATCGTGGACATCCCGTACTAGTACAATGCCATTCTTGGCCGCTCCACGCTCAACAAGTTCAAAGCCATGGCGCATCACAACTACCTGCGGCTAAAGATGCCGGGGCCAAAAGGTGTGATCACGGTTCACGACAACTAGCTGTTGGCAAGGGCCGTCGGGCAAGCAGCAAAGAACGTGCATGAAATACACAACGTCCAAGACGAGCGACAGGGGATGGTGAGGGACTACGGCTTGCACAAGCCTTTTCCCTAGGGCGAAGTTAAGAAGATCCCGGTCGATCCTGCTGACCCGTCGAAAGTCGTTTCCATTGGCGGGGATGTCGATGAAGCGCTAGTAGCCAAGATCCTAGAAGTCATCAAACTGAACCTAGACGCCTTCGCCTAGGGCCCAAATGCTCTATCGGACGTGAGCCGCAGCCTCAAAGAACATCATCTTGCCGTCAAGCCCGCCATCAAACCAAGAAAGTAAAAACTGCACAAGATGTCAATCAAGCGCCAGGAGATGGCCAAGGCGGAGGTTAGCAAGCTAATCCGGGCCAACGTCATCGACAAGGTGGAGCACCCTGAGTGGCTGGCGAACCCAATGTTGGTCAAAAAGTCAAACGGCAAGTGGAGGATGTGCGTCGACTTTACAGATCTAAATAAAGCATGCCCGAAGGATGATTTTCCACTCCTGTGAATTGATCAGCTGGTCGATTCTACTGCCGGCTGCGAGCTGATGAGCTTCTTGGATGCCTATTCGGGATACCACCAAGTTTTCATGGCCGAAGAGGACCTGGAAAAGACTTCTTTCATCACCCCCTTGGCACGTACTGCTACATTCGTATGCCATTCGGCCTGAGGAATGCCGGAGCCACCTTCGCCTGCTTGGTGTACAAGGTGCTGGAAGCGCAGATCAACAGGAACATCGAGGCATATGTCAACGACATAGTCGTCAAGAGCAGGAAAGCAATTGACCATGTCTCCGACCTGCAAGAAACCTTTGACAACCTACGCAAGGCGAAGGTCAAGCTGAACCCCGAGAAGTGCATTTTTGGTGTTCGAGCCGGCAAGCTGCTGGGGTTCCTAGTGTCCGAAAGGGGCATTGAGGCGAATCCCAAAAAATCAAAGCCATCCAGCAAATGCAGCTGCCCAAAAACGCTCACGAAGTACAAAGACTGATGGGACACATTGTGGCCCTCAGTCGCTTTATGGCAAGGTTGGCAGAGAAGGCGCTGCCATTTTTCAAGACTCTTCGAGGGGCCAGCAAGTTCGAATGGACGGCCGAATGCCAGGCCGGGTTCGAAGCTCTCAAGGCCTACCTCCAGGAAGTACCAAAACTCACTGGCCCGAAGGCGGGGGCCGAGCTGCTGTTGTACCTAGCAGCCTTGCCGATGGCAGTGAGTGCGGCCTTAGTACACGAAGGCGAAGGTGGGCAGGCACCTGTATACTTCGTCTCCGAAGCACTACAAGGAGCAAAGCTCAGATACTCGGAGATCAAAAAATTGTCTTATGCCCTTATCATGGCCTCCCGAAAACTTCGGCAATACTTTCAAGCACACAAGATCACAGTGCTGTCCCAGTATCCCCTCAGAGAGGTGGTCCGAAACAAGGAGGCCACAGGTCACTTGGGCAAGTGGGCTACGGAGCTGGCCCCCTTCAACCTCAGTCACATGGCCTGAACAGCGATCAAGTCGCAGGTTCTTGCTGACTTCGTCACTGAGTGGACTTCGCCTATGGACAAGGCAGCCCCGCCAACGAACGAGGACTGTTGGTCAATGTTCTCCTACGGCTCCTGGTCGCACGCAGGAGCGGGCGTGGCTGCAATCCTCATTTCACCCACAGGAACAGTCATTCACTACGTAGCAAGGCTGCAGTTCCCCACCACCAACAACACCATGGAGTACAAAGCCATCCTCCTTGGGCTGCGCAAGGCGAAGGCGTTGGGGCCCGGCAATTGGTAGTCAAGACAAACTCCAAGCTGGTCGCAGGCCACATCGACAAGACTTTCGAGGCCAAGGACAAAGGAATGGCGAACTATCTGGAGACCATAAGAGCCATGGAAAAAGCCTTCACCGGCATCACAGTCCAGCATCTCCCTAGAGGGGAAAACGAAGAAGCGGACATGCTGGCGAAGGCAGCGGGCACAGGGGCCTTTTCAACCTGGGGTCTTCTTTGAAGTGATCTACACGCCAAGTACGAAGCACAAAGAGGAATCGCTGCAAGTAATGGACATCAACCAGGGCGTACAAGACTGGCGAACACCTTTTGTACGATTCCTTTCTGAAGGAACGCTCCCTGATTGTCATAGCCCTAAATTTAATTCCAAGTAATTAGGGTTATGACCTACTGCCACTAGAGTGCACAAATTAAATTCTTGCATTTTCACTTCATGAAGAATTAAAGTTGGCAATATTTTTAAACTCTCAGTAATCAAACCCTAATCGGCAAAAACAAGACTCTACCAAAAAGTGCATCAAGTTGAACAGAAACATATATGGGAAATAATTTATTCAAATACTAGTTTATTTATCATGAATTAATATAATTTTTCCAGAATTTATTTCATTAGTTTAGACCTCTTAAAAATTCAAACAAGTTTCAGCCTGGATCCTTTTCTTTGACCTATGTATTTGTACAGTCTAAGGATTTTCTAAAGATGTTTGGTTGCACATAAAATCATAGAAAAATTCCTGTAAGCACTTCCCCACATACTTAACCCACTGTAAATTTTACATGATTTTATCACTTCAATAAATACTTCAACAAAATCCCTCAAATCAGCAAAACTAGGAAGCTAGCTGAAATAAATTGGTTTGCTTCTAAAATTAACCAAATAAAAATGAAGATTAATTAGATAGTGCAACTCTACCAACAGGTGTGTTAACCAGAACCTTGCCACCAGTAATTTTGGCTCAATTTAATTCCCAAAGAAGTCATATAAAATAATAGGAGCAAAGCCCTAGGGACATAAACTGGATCAGCATGCCTACTTTGCATTTTCACCAAAGATGAACCAGACCACTTCTAACCCTGAAATTTGGTCAGCAGGTTAAACACATCTTTCTCTACCCCCAATAATTTTCCCATAATTTATGCTCCTCATTAACTTAGTGAAACAATAATGCAAAGACTGCATGTTGGACAGCTCACAAGACTTAGCTTCTAGAGATTTCTTCTCTCTCAAGTCACTGGCCAGTGGGACCCATAAGACCCTGTCCCACTTATCAGCCATAGCACAACATGGGACAGTGTGTTTCAACCAAAAACCTACCATCCTCCTCACTGCTTCCTAGGATTTCACTTCAAGGGCCCACAAGTCATAGTCACAATCTATCCAAAAATGTGTAGAAAAATGTAGTCTTACATGTGGGACCCACCTTGGGCACTATTGAACCGGAGCAACTCAGCACTGCATGTCAAACGTGTCAGCAGCTGGTCCATCTTCTCCCTCCCAGCACACAGAGAGACCTAGATGAGCTCAACTCCAGAGAACCTCGATATTTTCGCTCCAAATCTCGCCAGCGGAACCCCCTTCTCTTCCTCTCCACGTTCCCACCCATAAAACCGAGAACACCTTCAAGGATCACCGCCGGCGAGCCCATCTTCTCCTCTACCGAAGGTGTTCGACCGAGCTCGAGTGAGATCCCGTGAGCTCCACCCTTACCCAACCACGGGAACGTGATATACACCTCCTAATCGTTCCATTTTCGTATTTCACAGCCCTAGGAACCGCCGGCCAAAGTCGCTGTGTCGCCGCCGTGCCTGGTCTCGGCTCTGCAGAACCGCCGCCGGCGTCGCCTCGCCGTTCCGGCCGACCCAGTGCATCGCCGGCCCAGCCTTTGCGCCAACACCGTCGCCCTGCCCCCAGAAGACCCCCAGCCGAAGGAATCGAGTTGCGAAGCCCCGAGCGCCGAGATCGGCCGTCATCGTCCCCGGCACCGATCGAAGCCGCCGCCGTCGTTTTCTCCTTCTCTGGTGAGCCGTGATCCCATTCCTTGCACTGAGACCATCTTTAGGAGGTCTCTAACCTATTCGACACCTCAGTTCCATCGCAGAACCCTGGGAGAAGGCCGACGAAGCGATCCCGAAGCTTTCCGCCGCCGCCGAACAAGTTCCACCGTCGCCATTGCTATCCCAGCTTCGCCAAGGCCATCACAACCCACGGTGAGCCTTCTGGTATCCCTTAGACGCGTGCGCTTACTTTGGTTTGGCCAGAAACGGACAGTAGGTCGATCGGCCTCGCCGCCCCGAAGTACTCCGCCGCCTTCGCCGTTGATTCCGGCCACCGCCGGCGATGAAGAGACCACCGATGTGTTCGCCTCGTCTTCCTCTACCTTTTCTCTGTTGACCGCTACCCGAGCCGCGCCGCCGTTCGCCGCCGGCACCGGCGAACAGAGCCGGCGGCCTAGTCTATCCGCGCCTGCTCTGCTTCGTATCTATGGCGCTCTGGCCCCACCTGTAATAGAGAAAGAGAGAAAAAGAAAAGAAGAGAAATGTTAAACTGAAATACTTTTCCAACAGAAAAATAGCCAAACTTTGTAAATCCATAACTTTCTCATTTTAACTCCTTTTTGAGTGAAACCAATTTTTTTAGTTCTGTAATTTTTTGAACTTTAATACTGTCCAATAAAATAATACCACTTCTGTTCAGAGAATATCCATAAAATAATATAAATCAAAAGTAACTTCTTTTGTGCCTAGAAATTTGAGATATTTCTATAAAATCCATTATAACTCCTTTTGAGGTGAACCAAATTTCTATGGATTCAAAAAAATGTTCTCTTTAATTTTTTAAAGTAAAAAGTGAGAACTTCTATGTAGGATTTTTATCTAAAAATGGAAATATCTTTTATGTACCTCTTTGTGGCCTAGAAGTTTATAAATTTCTAGAAAATTCATCCTTATTGCTAAAAATGTGAAACCACTTTTGTTAAACTCATAAAATTATAAAATTACTGTGGAAAATTTGTATTTGACAAAACTACCTCCCAAAATAGGTCCAAAGTAATTTCAAACCCTTCTTTTTAATAAACTTGTAAAATTCATAACTAAATCATTTTAAATCGATTTTCAGTGAACCAAATTTTGTTAGAACCAGTAGGTTATGCTCTTTTATGTAAAAATGCATGCCTTCTTGAAATCTTAATAGAAAATGTCAGTCAAATATAATAACTCAAGGTTACAATATAAATAATTACAAAACTGCCATTTTCAGCCTTCCTATCTTGTTATTTTTTTATCTCCCAATCTAGAGATGCAAATGACTTGGTTCTTTCTCCTAAAATCTTGTTAGAACATGCCCTACCTACTGTATTTATCTCATAATTAATTGATCATTTTGCATAGACATGTTTAATTGCTTCTTATTTGCATATTCGCTTTTTATCGTTAAATTCGGAAGTTTCGGAGTACGAGGAAGCTAACCCAGAGCTTGAGAGTGACTTATCGCTACAGCAAGGCAAGCATCTAAGCAAGCATCTAAGCATATTGAACCTATATTTTCCATAAATTGATTTGTTTGCGAAGAAAATATCTATATGCACGTTTCGGTCTTATTAAAATGGGAAAAACGGGTAGAGTTTATATTACCCAATTGTATGCATTTTCCAATCCTTGATTATTGATTCCATGTTTGTACCTTGTCACCACTGGTTAAGGACTTTGGGATACTTTTATTTTACCGAATGCTTAGCCATGCTTATTTCTAGACTTAGAAAAATCCGATAGATGGAGCTATCGGTTCAAAACTAGTTTAATGCAAATGGATGGGTTAAAATCTAAAAAGAATAACTTCTGATTTATAATTGAGAATATGTTTGACTTGGACGGATGATAGGGCGATGAAGGGATGGTGTTTCCCCGATGCACGTAGCTCCGTCTGGGTCGTTAAGGACCGAACATGTTGACGTCTATTCAAGCACCTTACGTACTTCCACACGCCGGGAATGGGACGGCTTAACTTAGTAGCACGGGAGGCTGTGGCCATCTATGCCCGCCCGTCAGTCGTGAGGAAGGGTATTCCTTTGGAGGACCTCGAGCGCGCCTGGTTAGGGACGGAGGTGCCTCCCACGACGGTGAGCCCACCTTAGTCACCCTGTGTGTGGGACTAAGTCGTCGGGGGCCCAGACGTGGTTTAGGTGGTTGGGGCTAAGCGTGCAAAAGGTTCTGTTGTGACCTCTAGTCCGCACTCACTGTGCAGAGTGTGGGTACCGACGGGTACGGATCAAACTAGAGTGTAGCCGTTTGGCTTCTATCACATCGTGTGGGTAAAGATGTACACCTCTGATCAGAATAAGAACTGTTCGAATAGCCGTGTCCACGGTCACAGGACGACCGCTTGATGTGTTAGTCAGTCTATGTTAGCATCAAACTTGGGATATATGGTTATGGGATTATGTTGTTATACCATGACTTGGGATAGTCATGGATGTATGGGTTTATGAAAAAGACTTGGTGTTAAATATGACTTGGTTTAGTCGTGGGGAATGATATGCTTGTGTAGCATATTTGTTTGGGCAATGGTGGCCCATGGATGATGTTAGAGCACGGGATTGTGCTCATTGTTACTTCCATTTCAGAACTATAAGCTTGTTGTCCTAAATTTTCAGATTGCTATTCTTTTGCAAATGCTTATAGTTTCAAGGTATAGTTGTTCAACAAACTTGGCTTTATGCAAAATCGGATCGACATAGCCATACTCCTTGATGTAGAGACTAGCATTACTCCTTTGTTCTATTATTATTGTATAAGTCTAGCTGAGTACTTGTTGTACTCACGCTGCATATCTTTCAGGTGAGGATATCGACGACACTGATGTGGTCTACTATTATCCCGCCGAGGGTGGCGAGGATAATATGTAGTCGAAGTTATGCTCTATCCCCAGTCGGTTGCCCTGTGGTATGGGTATGGCACCACTGGTTTTGTCCTTTACGTTGATATTCCGCTGCTATCTTTTGCGCTACTCTGTGATGTATCAGGGTGTGTAAACCCGTTATGTAATCTATATAACTCTGCTGCACTTTTATCCATATTTAGAGTACTTGTAATGTTTATCAATTGCTAAGATGAACATGTGGGACTAGAGCTTTCCTGGGCTAGTCACACATTAGTAAGAATTTAGAAATGATGAGATGCATGGATGTTGATTCAACCGTAGACCATATTCCTAGAAGTGTGTATCGTGTTTGGTTGCCACTTTCGTGTGGTTTGACGGACACATTTCGTCGTTTCGGACTGGTGAATCAACTCTCCAAATATCTCTTTATTTCTGAATTCGGCGCGTTGGATTTGTATTGTGACTGGGTAAAGATTACAGCAAGACTGCGATGAGGATGGATGGTTACCGCATTTATTCGGTTTTTATTCGAGACCCCATCCATCTAGATATTTCGCGTTGTCGTAATAGTTACTCTCCACAATGCACTTTCGGGGTGCCCACACCGATGACGAAGCCGAGTCAAAGTGGATGCAAGCAAGAGCACGAAAGTATAAGATTGTCAATGGGCAGCTGTACAAAAGCAGAATCCTGGAGCCACTCCTTCGTTGTATCTTCGAAGCCGAGGGCGAAGAGATGATCAAGGAGGTGCACGAAGGTTGTTGCGGAGCGCATCAAGCACCGCGGGCGGTGGCAGCCAAGATACTTCACCAGGGGCTATATTGGCCAATGATCCTCCAGCGGTGCGAAGAACATATCAAGAAGTGCCCAGAATGCCAAAAACATGGCAAATCACAGAACGCACCACAATACAAGCTACAACCGCTTCCCCCAATATGGCCTTTCGCTAGGTGGGGACTGGATATCATAGGGCCATTCCTGTCATAGCCCCAAAATCTAATTTCAGGTAATTAGGGTTATAACCTACTACCACTAGAGTGCACAAACAAAATCCTTGCAATGTCGCTTCATGCGAAAATAAAGTTTGCAATATTTAAACCTTCAATAGTTAAAACCCTAATCGGCAAAAATGGACCAACTCCTAACAGTGCAACAAACTTCACAGAAACATATATGGAAAATAATTTATTCAAATACTAGATTGTTTGTCATGAACCAATATAATTTTTCCAGAATTTATTTCATTAGTTTAGACCCCTTAAAAATTCCAAACAAGTTTCAGCCTGGATCCTTCTCTTTGACATATGCATTTGTACAGTCTAAGGATTTTCTGAAGATGTTTGGTTATACATAAAATCATGGAAAAATTCCTGTGAACACTATCCCACCTAATTAATCTACTGTAAATTTTACATAATTTTATCACTTCAATAAATACTTCAACCAAGCCCCTCAAATCAGCAAAGCTAGGAAGCTAGCTGAAATAAATTGGGTTACTTCTAAAATTTACCACATGAACATGAAGACTAATTAGACAGAGCCCTTTTTCCAAAGTGTGTTCCAACATGAACCCTACCATCAGTAATTTTGGCTCAATTTAATTCCCAAAGAAGTCACATGAAATAATAGGGGCAAAGCCCTAGGGACATAATTTACACAGCAGAAAAACTGGGTCTGTGTGCCTACTTTGCAATTTCACCAAAGATGAACCAGACCACCTCTAACCACGAAAATTGGTCAGCAGCTTAAACACATCTTCCTCTACCTCCCATAATTTTCCCATAATTTATGCCCCTCATTTACTTAGTGAAACAGTAATTTAAAGAACTGCATGTTGGACAGCTCACAAGACAGTCTCTAGAGTTTTCTCCTCTCATCTCTCACTGACCAGTGGGACCCACAGGACCCTGGCCCACTTGTCAGCCTTACTATAGCATGTGACAGTGTGATGCACCAGGAAATTCACCCATACTCCTCTCTTCTCCCTAGGAACTCACTTCAAGGGCCCACAAATCATAGTCACAATCTAGCCAAAAATGTGTAGAACATTGCTTCCTGACATGTGGGACCTACCCTGGGCACTGTAGAGCTGGAGCCACCTCAATTTGCATGAGCCAACGTGTCAGCACCTTCTTCCTCTTCCTCACTCAGTACACAGAGGAGTGACATAGATGAGCTCAACTCCAGAGAACATCGACCATTTCTCCTCTAAACTCGCCATGGACATCTCCTCCTCGACCACATCGTGTTCTCCAGAGAAACCCCAGGCCTCCACCTCGGAAAAACCGGCCAAAGCTTCATCTTCCCCTCAGCCGATAGTGTTCGACAGAAACCAAGTTAGATCCGGTGAGTTCCATCCCTTCTTGACCCTGGGAACATGATCTACAAGCTTTGATCGATCCATTTTCGCACTTTACAGCCCTAGGTTTGCCAGCCGAAGTCGCCGGAGCGCCGCCGTGTTTCACTCTCGGCTCTCCAGCGCCGCCGCAAGTGTCGCCTTGCCATTTCGGCCGATCCAGAACACCGCCGACCGAGCGAGCTCGCCAGTGTCATCGCCTTACTCCCAGAAGACAACCGGCAGAAGGAATCGGGAGATGGTGCAGTGAAGCTTGAGATTGAGGCCATCTTCTTCCTCTCCGGCCAACTGCCGCCGCCATCGATTTCTTTCTCTTTGGTAGGTCTCAGTCCGATTCCTAGCATAGGAGCCGTCCTTAGGAAGCCACTGACCTCGGGAACCATTCGCCTTGGCCGCAGATCGACGGGAGCAAGCTACTGCCGTGGAGCCCGAAGCTTCCGCCGCTGTCGAGCCGTTTTCTCTGTCACCGCCAACGTCCAAGCGCGGCCAGCCTCAGCAAGACCCTCGGTGAGCATCCTGATACCAGGTAGACACTTATGCATGCATTGATATGGCCAGAAACCAGCCGTAGCTCTATCGGCATCGCCACCCCGAACCGCTCCGCCGCTTGCGCCGCCACTGTGCCTAGCTCTGGCCACCGCCGGCGATGAGAAGACCACCTACAGCTTCCCCATGAACTCTTATGTATTTTCTCTTTTTGCCCTGACTGCAGCTGACACCGCCATCGCCGCCGCCACCGCGGAGAAGCTCGCCGACTAAACCTCCTCTGTTTCAACCCACCGGACCATCCTCTCCACGTTCGGACGGTCCGATCCGTTGTCGCCGGCTCTGCTCTTTGCCTCGCCGGACCATCCTCTCCTAGAACGGACGGTCCGTTCCATTGCCCCGCCTCGCCATGCTCTGCTTTGTCTCTATGACACATTGGCCCCACCTGTAAGAGAGAAAGAGAGGAAAAGAAAAGAAGAGAGAATTAGAAAAATGACTAACTGAATTATTTTCCAACAGAAAAATGGTTAAACTTTGTAAATCCTTATCTTTGTCATTTTAACTCATTTTTGAGTGAAACCAATTTTGTTAGTTCTTTAATCTTGTGAACTTTAATACTGTAAAATAAAATATGACAGCTTCTGTACAGAAAATACCTCTAGAAATTAAAGAAGCAATAATAACTTATTTGGTGCCTAGGAGATTGAAATATTTCTATAAAATTCACTATAACTCCTTTTGAGGTAAACCAAATTTCTGTGGATTCATAAAATTGTGCTCTTTAATTTGGTAAAATAAAAAGTGAAGTCTTCTGTGTAGGATTTTTCTCTAAAAATGGAAATATCTTTTATATACCTATTTGTAACCTAGGAATTTATAAATTTCTATAAAATTCATCCTAATAGCTAAAAATGTGAAACCACTTTTGTTAAACTCAGAAAATTGTGAACTTACTGTGGACAATTTGTATTTGATAAAAATACCTCCCAAAATAGGCCTAAGCAATTTAATAACCTTTCCTTTTGTTAAACTTGTAAAATTCATATCTAATTCATTTTAAATCGAATTTCAGTAAACCAAATTTTGTCGGAACCAGGAAGATATGTATTTTCACATAAAAATGCTCACACTCATAAAATCCCACCAGAGAATGCAAGTACATATTTTCCACTTAGGGTTTTGCCTATAGTGTCAGCTTTTGCCGTTTTCAGCCCTTCTACCTTATTGATCATGTTGCATAGACATGTTTAATTGCTTCTTATTTGCATATTGCTTCTTATCGATAGATTCTGAGGATACGGAGTACGTGGAGACTAACCCAGGACTTGAGAGTGACCCATCGCTGCAGCAAGGCAAGCATCTATGAAAGCAACTATGCAAGCATTTAAGCATATTGAACCTATATTTTCAATAAATTGATTTGTTTGCGAAGGAAATATTTATATGCATGTTTTGGTCTTTCTAAATGGGAAAAACGGGTAGAGTTAATATTACCCAATTGTATGCATTTCCGTTCCTTGATTGTTGACTCCATGTTTATACCTTGTCACCCCTGGTTAAGGACTTTGGAATACTCTTATTTTACCGAACGCTTAGCCATGCTTATTTCTAGACTTAGAAAAACCCGATAGATGGAGCTATCGGTTCAAACAAGATTAAAGTGAATAGATGGGATTAAAATCTGAAAAGAATCACTTCTAATGTATAATTGAGAATATGTTTGACTTGGACGGATGATAGGGCGATGAAAGGATGGTGTTTCCCCGATGCACGTAGCTCCGTCTGGGTCGTTAAGGACCGAACATGTTGACGTCTATTCAAGCACCCTACGTACTTCCACACGCCGGTTATGGGACGACTTAACTCAGTAGCACGGGAGGCTGTGGCCATCTACGCCCGTCCGTCAGTCGTGAGGGGAGACCTTTGGAGGACCTCAGTGTGAGCATGCACGTGCGAGCCTGCACTTGGTGAATCCATAACTTGGCCGGAGGTGCCTCCCGCGACGGTGAGCCCACCTTAGTTGCCACGCACGCACGCGACTAAGTCGTCAGGGGCCCAGACGTGGTTTAGGTGGTCGGGGCTAAGCGTGTAAAAGGTTCTGTTGTGACCTCTAGTCCGCACTCAATGTGTAGAGTGTGGGCACCGACGGGTACAGATCAAACTAGAGTGTAGCCGTTTGGCTTCTATCACATCGTGTGGGTAAAGATGTACACCTCTGATCAGAGTAAGAACTATTCGAATAGCCGTGTCCACGATTACAGGATGACCGCTTGATGTGTTAGTTACTCATGTTAGCATTCAACTTGGGATTATGTAGTTACCATGACTTAGGATAGTCATGGATAGATGGGTTTATATAAGAGATTTTTGATGTTAAATGATGAATGGGTTTATATGAAAGGTTTTATTATTAAATATGACTTGGTTTAGTCATGAAAGATGATATGCTTGTGTAGCATAATTGTTTGGGCAATGGTGGCCCATTGTTGATGTTAGAGCATGGGATTATGCTCATTTATATTCCATTTTCAGAACTATATACTTGCTGTCCTAAATGTTCAGATTGAACTATTTCACAAATGCTTATGTTCCAAATGTATTACTTGCTCAATAAAATCAACTTTATGCAAAATCAGATCAACCTAGCCATACTCCTTGATGTAGAGACTAGCATTACTCCTTTGTACTTAATATTGTATAAGTCTAGCTAAGTACTTGTGTACTCACGCTACATCTTTCAGGTGAGGATATTGATAGAGATGGTGTGCTCTACTGTTATCCCGCCAAGGGTGGCGAGGATAATTTGTAGTCGAAGTTAAGTTCTATCCCCAGTCGGTTGCCCTGTGTATGGGTTTGGCACCACTGGTTCTATACTTGATGTTTATATGTTCCGCTGCTATATTTTGTATACTCTGTGATGAGTTAGGGTGTGAGAACCCTACATGTAATATACATAACTCTGCTGCCCTTTTATCCATATTTAGAGTACTTGTGATGTTTATCAATTGCTTACGATGAAAGTGTGAGGCTAGTCGCTTTCTTGGAGACTAGCTGAACATGAGTATGAGTTGTGTATAATTGAGATGGTTGGGGATAGCTATTGTGGTTCGAGTCCTCTGGGGTACGTATCGTGTTTGGTCGCCACCATCGAGTGGTTTGACGGGCGTATGACAGGGAGGACTGGCAAGCTATCCTTATGATTATCTCTTTTGTACACTTCTCGGTATTTTGGATGTGTATTGTGAGTGGATAAAGATTATGGCAAGGCTGCGATGAGGATGGATGGTTACTGCACTTATTTGGGTTTTATTCGAGATCCCATCCATCTAGATATTTCGCGTTGTCATAGTGGTTACCCTTCATAATGCATTTCCGGGGTGCCCACAATTCCCTGTGGCCCGAAACGGCTACAAGTTCGCAATCGTGGCAGTAGAATACTTCTCATGGTGGATCGAAGCAGAGCCGTTGGCAAGTATAACCTCAGCAGCAGTCCAGCGATTCGTATGGAAGAACATAATATGCCGCTTTGGCGTCCCAAGGGAATTCATCACCGACAATGGCAAGCAATTCAACTCGGTGAAATTCAAAGAAATGTGCAAGGGGCTGAACATGCGGATCAACTTTGTATCCGTCGCACACCCGCAGTCAAACAGGGCAGCCGAAAGAGCAAATGGTAAGATCCTAGAAGCCCTCAAGAAAAGGCTCGACGAAGCGCAGAAAGGAAGATGGCCCGACAAACTCACATCAATGCTCTGGGCGCTTCGCACCACTCCGACGTGACCAACAAAGTTTAGCCCATTCATGCTCATATATGGCGAAGAGGCCATGACCCTGAGCGAGCTCGGCGCAAATTCACCCCGGGTCACAATGTCCGGGGACGAGGCGGGGCGGGAGGCAGCCTTAGAGTTGCTCGAAGGAGTGAGAGTCGAAGAATTACAGAACTTGGAGAAATACTCCGCTTCGACTGCAGCATTGTACAATAGGAAAGTACGGCCGAAGGAGATCTTGCCAGGGCACATGGTGCTCAAAAAGAAAAACAATCCCCTGGCAGAGTGTCGATGTTTTACACCGGCAATATAATTATGGGGCTACCCGGCGGATGGAAACTTAGTGGATTGCAAAGGAACACGGAGAGATTTTATACTGGTTCAGGCCCTTGATGTGAGGTAATACTCTACGTCCAGTTGTGATGTATTTCTTTGAGGATCCGTGTCGATCTATGATCTTGTGCCCTCAGGGGGCGCCTTGCTTCCCCTTATATACTGGGGGATAGGGGTACAAGGTAGGAGTCCCGGCCGGATACGGCCAAGGGATCTCCTCTTAGAGGTACAATTTACCCGACTAGGATTGTATATTCCTTATTGTATAAGGCAAAGTCTGCCGGGTGCTACTGTATCTCTAATTACAAGGCTAGGCCCATCCTCTATCCGAGTGGCCCATATGCTAGTGATGAGGTACCCGGGGTCCATGGCCTTCACAGCAGCCCCTGAGACCTTCATAGTTGAGTCATAACTGATGCTGAGTGCTCATCCTCCACGGTGAAGATTGCCCGAGTGCATTGTTCTCGAGTACTCTTTGTCCGAGTGCTTCTTCTTCCCGAGTCCTGTTTCATGTTAGCTGGCAGCGAGGCTATGAAGGGCTCCATGTTGAAGTATGAATAGTGTGCACCGCATAGGCGCACCTATTAGGTGTAGCCCCCGACTTTATGCTTAATTGTGGAAACAATTAATCATAAAGTCAAAGATCTTTAACCTTGTAGTCTTTCCCGAGTAGTATACTACTGGTATATGAGACTTCTTCGGTATCATGTCAACCGGAATATGATTTATAGTCTTTGCCGAGTAGCATGCCACTCGTATATGGGACTCTTCAGCTTCATGTCAGCTGGAAAGGGTGTTTATAGTCTTTCCCGAGTGGCGTCCCACTCGGAAGTTAGACTCCTCAGCGTCATATCGGCTGGAAGAAATATTTATAGTCTTTTCCGAGTAGTGCACTACCCGGAAGTTAGACTCTTCAGCGTCATGTCGGCTGGAATAATATTGCTCATAGCAACTGTTGGCCAGGCATGTAGGCCGTGTACCACTTTATGAAATTAAATCCATTGTGTGGTTAGGTGTACTTGAGAGATACCTACATCCCCAATTTTGATAAAGACCAGCTTGTGATCCTTATAAAGATATATCCTCAATACCTGGTGCATAAGACAGATTGCCAAACACATGTGTTCAGCAATTAGGCCTTCATGAAGCATATCTGTTTATCTCATCGGTTCCTGTTGGTAGCACTAGCACTGCGATTTTAACACAGCCAGCGAGCGGCCCACATTGAGCGTGCTACTGTAGAAACTCATATCTTGATGGCCCAGTACCGACTGTGCAAGCCCAAGCCCACGAATCAGAAACGGCTCTACAAAAGGTGGGGAGAGAGAGAAAAGATTCCTTCATCTTCCCCAATCCATCAATCGTTTCATCTTCCAGCTTCCGCACCAAAATTTCGCCTCTCACTCCGCTAGGGTTCACCATTGTTTGCTCTTCCCCATTAGAACTCAGGCGATTCCGCTCCTCCTCGTCTATTCCAAACCTTCCGTGACATTTCCCCCAAATCTCCTCATCCCCAACCATGCCAAGGGCTTCAGATCTAGCAGATGCATCGGATGATGTCTGGCCGACTTCGAATTGCGGGTCGGCCAAGCTGAAGCTTCTAGAGAAACAACTGAGGTTGCAGAGCCATGACATCATCAACTGGCGTCCTGCTGAGGGTGAATCGGTTCCAGAGCCCCAAGAGGGTGAGACCGTCGTTTTCGCCTCTTTTTTTTATCGGGGTCTTTCTCTTCCGTCTTCCGAGTTCTTCCGCCAGCTTCTTGCTTTTTATGAACTCGAGTTGGTGAATCTGAATCCCAACTCGATCTTGCAAATCTCCATTTTTGTAGCTCTTTGCGAGTGCTTCCTGGGAGTAGAACCCCATTTAAATCTATTTAGATATCTATTCCATATCAAGCCCCAACCCTCCAAAAGTAAAATCCAAGTGATTGGGGGGCCGGTATCCAACTCAGGAGCGAGATGAAGAGGGCTTATCTCAATATTCCCCTGAAATCTTCTCTCAAAGGCTGGCATAAGGAATGGTTTTACTGTTCCGATCTTGAGCCAAGCCTTCCCCCTTTTATGGGTTTGCCCCCGGTGGTCATTGCCAAGTGGTCGTCCTTGCCCACCTCTAAAGAAATGGGGCAGGTTCACAAACTTGCTGGCAGGATCGACAAACTGAAGAAAGTCGGGTTGACTGGTCCATGGGTGGCCAGATGGTTCTTGACTCAATGCATCAGGTCACTGAAGCTGAGGTGTCACTTCGGCTGGGACTACAAGGGCAAAGGCGATCCCAGCCAGGAATATGCCGACCTGGTAGACAAGTACAAAGTGACCAACATCCTGCTGGATTTCTTTGCCGGCGGGGCGGTCAAAACCGAAGATGCAGAGCGGTCTGTGGCAGCTTATAGCCGGAAGAGGCCGTGCCCAAAGGTAACTCTTGCTGATGTTGTCTTGTAGTTCATCTGTGATGAGTACCTGCAGATATATGCCCGGATTGGCTCCAGAATGTGTGAAATGTATTGTTGAACTGTTTGCAGTCATGTGAGGAATTTGACAATGATTCTCGAACGCTGTCGGCCATGAAGTCAAAGCAGAGGCCAAGAAGTCCTTCTGCTGCCCAGCCCGACTCCAAGAGAGCGAGGAAGAGACCTGTTGTAGATCAAGGCAAGAAGAAGATGATGAGGCCGAGTGCCGTAGCCGAGAGTCTGAAGATTAAAGACACCGCCGGTACAGCCCCCAGGCCGCCGAGTCCTAGGCCAGGACCAATACGAGTGCCACCGAGTACAGGGCCAAGTCCAGCGCTGCCGGGCTCAGCAATATCGAGCCCAAGAACGGCGCCACCGAGTACCCGGGCACCCCAACCGGCCGCACCGCGGGCGGGACCGACCAGGACAGAAACACCACCACCAACTACCATGCCCGTAGGCCCGACAGCCAGCGGCCCTCCAGTGCCGACCTCCGGATCCCTCGGACAGAGGTTTAAGTTCTCCAAGAGGTAGGTTGCTCTGGGTCTTCTGAAAATCTTGTTCGGCATGGTATCACATTGATGTTTGACTCGTTATGTAGGAAGCAGGCCAATATTGATCTCAAGGAGACCGCTCCGGCTACACTCATTGTCGAGCCACCCCCAGCCGAGCCAGCACCGGTGAGCACGCCTACTGATCCAGTGACGGTCTCAGTTGCAGAAACCGAGACCGCCCCAACTGCAGGGCCGGCGACACCAGCCGACCAAGGGGCGGTTGTTGAAGCTGTTGCTCCAACCCCTGAGCCAGCCCCTGAGGCCCTGGAGGCTACCGAGGTGAGGGCCAGGACCCCGTCACCGTCCTTGTCACCGTTGCCATCATCGTCGTCGTCGTCGTTGCCGTCGCCGCCTTCGAAAAGGCCAGATCTCCCCAGGCTCGAAGTTCCTCCTCGCAAGTTCCTGAGGACATTCCACTAGATGGCCCCACGACGGAACTACGTGGAGTTACAAGCATGACGAGGTTGCGGCGGAGAAGGAGCGTGAAGACTTGCTTTGCACCACAATCGCCCCATCCCAGGAGATTAAGGTATGAATTTCGTCGTATTGGAGTCTTGGTAGTCCTCCTTGCACGAGTGTTCTGACGCTTGACTTGGCTTTGCACTGTTTCTCCCCGAGTAGAAAATTGTTGACCGCTCGGAGAAGATGAGCGAGGTCCTAACCCGGGTTGCCCCCCAGCTCCAAGAATTGGACCAGCTCCGAGCTTTAAAAGCCGATCTGGAAGGGCGCAGCCAGGAGAGGGAGTCTCGGCTGAGGGGAGCCGTTAGTCAACTTAGGAACGAGAATTGGGACCAAGCCAACAAGATTAGAGGTAAGTCTCCAAACGTCTTCCTGACTGAGCCCTTAGTATATTTCTCCAGCTATGTTGTTTTTCGACTGCCCAGTTGTGTCTTGACTGCCGTGTCGAGTACTTGATTATTCTGATGTGCAGCCCTCAAAGCCGAGTTGAAGACCCGAACAGAGGGAGAAGTCCAGCTGAAGGAGGCTGAAGAAGCCAAGGCCGGGCTTGAAAAAGATAAGGCCGACCTGACAAAGGGCATGGCCGAGCTTGAGAAAGAGAAGGACGACTTGAAGAAGGCCAACGCCAAGCTCGAGAAGGAGAAGGTTGAACTGGAGAAGGCCAAAGTCAAGTGGGAGGCTGACTACGAAAGTAAGTCTCCGCTCTGAGAATGATCTTAGCCAATTCGTTAAGTACTTCGTCTGCAATTTGCATAACGAGTTTACTTGTTGGTGAACCCGGGAAGTTGCTAGAGCCAATGCCCAAATCCAATTCCAGGCTTTTGCAGAGGAGATAAATGATGTCAAGGAGTCACGGGAGATACTTGCTGAATCCGTGAAAGGGCTCCTTGACGTGATGGATCCTCATTATGTGGGAAACAGCTCCAACACAGTGTCTCAGGTGCAGGCGCGCCTTAATGAAGCACTGAGTATCCTGAAGAGGTACTCAGATGAGCGTACTATTGTCGGCGTGGCCCAAACCCTGGCGATGAGAAAGTCAATCTACCCCAGGGCAGACATTGAAGCCATCGGAGAGGGGTTTGCCGAGGAGATGACACCTGAGGAGGCGCTGGAGCTGATAGCCTAGGCGAGGCCGACTACAAAGGTGATCACCCGAGACTTGGGTATGTAAGAACAATCCGTCATGCAGTCGGTGTATATAAACTCTTTTGTAAAGACATGTGTAAATATATGTGCAAAGCAGCCAAGCTCTAAGTTCTGACTTAGTTATCATTAGCTTTACCCGACTATATAGTCTACACCGAGTTATTCTATAGAAGCTTAATAAAATCGTACTCGGGCAAACATAAAAAAGTCGTTGCAAAACTTCATAACTTAAGTAAGACAGGCTCGTATATTATTGACAAAGCACATATAATACATGCAGCCCCCGACTTGCAACTCGGTTGGAACAAGCGGCGTAGTGAGTCAGAGAAATCTGTACACATGGAAAAGTATAAAACTCAGGTATAGAAAGGATGTAGCTATTCTATATTCCATGAGTTGCTGATGAGGGCACCGTCTTCGGTCTTCAGTCGGTAGGCGCCTGGCCGTGTTACCTCGGCTATAATGAACGGCCCTTCCCATATTGGGGATAGTTTATGCCTGTCTTTGGTGGCTTGTATTTTTCTCAAGACGAGATCTCCAACCAAAAAGGCACGGCCACGGACATTACGATTGTGGTAGTGACGTATGCCTTGAAGATACCTTGCCGACTGGATTATTGCGATGTCCCTCGCTTCTTCCAACTGATCTAGTTCGACTAATCGGGTATTGTTTGAGGTGTCTTCTGAGTAAGCCCGAACTCGCGAAGAGCCGAACTCTAACTCGGTTGGTAGCATAGCCTCGGCACCATAGACCAGAAAGAAAGGGGATTGCCCCATGGCCCGACTAACCATGGTTCTGAGAGACCATAGAACGGATGGGAGTTCTTGTACCCACCGGCCCGCGTATGGTTGTAGTCGGTCGAATATCCTGGCCTTGATACCTTGTAAGACCATACCGTTGGCACGTTCAACCTGCCCATTGCTCCATGGGTGTGCCACAGATGCATAACAGATCTTGATGCCGAAGTTGTCACAGAAATCTTGAAATGTGCCGCCTGTGAACTGAGTACCGTTGTCCGTGATGATGCGGTTAGAGACCCCAAATCGGTATAATATACTCATGATGAAGTCCTTTGCTCGTGCCGCTGTTATGATAGCAACGGGTTTTGCCTCAATCCACTTCGTGAATTTATCCACTACGACGAACAAGTGTGTGAACCCTCCTAGCGCTTTCTTGAAAGGCCCAACCATGTCAAGCCCCCATACTGCAAAGGGCCAAGAAATTGGAATTGTTTGGAGTTCTTAGGCTGGGAGATTGGTTTGTCTTGCGTAGAACTGGCAACCCTTGCATGTGCGAACAATGTCTTTAGCGTCAGTTACTGCTGTTGGCCAGAAAAATCCCTGCCGGTAAGCCTTTCCTACTAACGTCCTGGATACGGCATGGTTGCCACATATGGCCGAGTGGATCGATTGCAGAATCTGCTTGCCCTCCTAGGTGGTGACGCAGCGCATGAAGACACTGGATGCACTTCTTCGGTACAGGTCTTCTCCGACGACTAGGAAACTCTTGCTTCGACGTTTGATCTGTTCGGCTTGACTGCGATTTTCTGGGAGTTCATCGTCCAGGAGGAATTTGAGAACAGGAGTCCGCCAGTCTTGACATATGTTCAGTACTTGTCTGTTGCCGGGGTAGGTTCGCCTCCCGACTGCTCTGGCACTAGTTTCTTCTTGACCGATGGCTCCATAAGTTGCTCGACAAAGATCCCTGTTGGGACTGCTTCTCGCTTAGATCCCATGTTGGCCAATTCGTCTACAGCGTCATTGTATTGTTGTAGGACATGTGTTATCTCCAGCCCGTCGAACTTGTTTTCTAGCTTCTAGACCTCCTGACAGTATGCCGCCATTGTGTCGTCGAGGCATGTCCAGTCTTTCATGACTTGGTTTACCACAAGTTGAGAATCTCCTCGCAGAACCAGTCGGCGGATGCCGAGTGATATGGCAATGTGGAGCCCGTGGATAAGGGCCTCGTACTCGGCGACGTTGTGGGAAGCCGAGAAGTCTAAACTATGATGCCATTCGACATCCCGGGTCACATAGTTTCGTTTTAGACCACTCAGGTCATGCATCAGTCACTGAGGCCGATTCTGGTAATGATTCCCATACCACAAATCATTTTCACAAATAACTGAAAAACAAAACTACGCTAGAGGAATCACCTCACATTCGTCCGTAACCGTGGGCACGGCTGTTCGAACAGTTTATAGACCTTTGCAAAGGGTGCACGCTTTACCCACACGACACAAGCTTACTCCCACACTGGCCAAGTGGGGAGGTTCGTGACAAGGCCTTTCCGGAGCCTTCCTAGGATTTCACGTTGCCCTATAAATGGGTTCTCTCAACCAAGTACCAGGAACTCATTTCCTGTACTCAGGAACGGAGGTATATCGCCCTCTTGGCACCCAACCGCTCCTACATTTATTAGCAACTGAAAACCATCCTGGGAACACTAGTTACTCAGCCAGGGGTGTCCCATTCCACCTGTGTGGTCGCACTGTGAGATGCTCAGATAAAATTCCCCAAGGAGACGGTCCTTATATGCGAATACGAAGTGCCACCACACAGGCGATCACTTTGCACAGTGGATTTTCGCAATTAATTTTGTTTCGCAATTCCACCGACATCACATGTCGGGTTTTTAAACCTTTGGAAACCCAAATTTTTCCCAATCGACAAACAATAGAGATGTGGGTGGAACCATCGGAATCCGTGCTTAGAGAGCACGGTAACCGAGGTACCACAAGGTGGGGTGACAAGGAACAAGGTTTCAACGTCCTGCCGGATTTATGCAACTATTGGGGAGGTCCATCGGTTCGACATGCAAACCGAGGCCAAACAATTTAACGTGCACACTATCAATGCAATTTTGCAAACAAAACATTTTAAATTTAGGAGCAATATGGTCAAGGAATGACTTGCCTCAGTCTTCGTCTTCAAACTTCACGAAAATCCGACGTCCGACGAATTTCTAAAGTGTCAACTACGCGCAAAACAAGAGAAAACACATAAAACACGAGAGATAATATAATATTATTAATAATTAATAGTGCCATGAGGAAGATCTCATTTTTAGAAAAATTTAGAGACTTGAACGGGGTCAATCGGAGCTACGGTTGAAAAGATATGGATTTTAGAAGTTTTGGGGATTTTTGAATATAGAAAAGGTTTATTTGAATTTAAAAGGGAATATTCCCTGGAATATTCCTTTGGCTGACGAATGGGTCCTAGTGTCAGGAGAGAGAGAGAGCAGTACTAAGGATGACATGTGAGGCCTGGCACTACAGTAAAGAGAGAGAGAACAGAGAAGCTGACAGGTGGGGCCATTGCGATAGTGAGGAAGGGAGAGAGTGTGGGACTGACGGGAGGGGTCGGCTTTGTCAAGAGAGAGGGAATGTGGCACTGACACGTGGATCCAGTGGGTCAGAGGGGAATGGGGACGCCAACAGGTGGGGGCCGGGTCCAGGATGCGGGCCACGCCAGCTGACGCGGCGTCCATGCAGTAATGCCACATCGGCCAGTCCAATGGGGTTGACACGGCGGGGGATCGACGGCCAACGATCGCCGGAGTCGATCTCTCCGACGGCGGCGAGGCTCGGCGAGTGGCTGACATTGGCAGAGAGCGGAGGGGACAAGGAAGCTAGTGAACGGCTCGGATTGGACTGGAGGGCAGTGGAAGATGCTCGGCGATGGCCATCCCGAACCGGCGGCGGCGGTGGAGGGAAGAGATCATCGCCGGTGACCATTTTGGCGGTGGAATGGCTCGGGTTTGGGTGGTTTGAGTGCAATATTACGGGAGGAAGGGATAGAAGGGTTTAATTGAGCTTTACCTCTGTCAGTGGTAAGAAACAGAGTGGCGGCGATGGCGGACCGCGGCAAGTGAATTTGGGGGTTTTTTGATATAGAGGCTAATCGACGGTGAGGAATGGCGGAGGAGGTCCGTGGTGGTCCAAGGGACTCGGCAGCGGCAGTGGCTGGGTCTGTGGTGGTCGGAATCGGCGGTGGGAGCTCGGGTCAGTGCTCTAATGGCAACGGCGGAGAGAGGATCTTGGTGGGTAGGCTGGCTTGGGCTTGCTTCTTGGTGACCAAAGGGGAGGGGAGGTTGCCCAATATATAGCGGAGCTTGGGCTCTAGAGGACGGCGGACAAAGGCAGTGGAAGCCGCAGATAAGCTTGAGCTCGGCCGACGAGACGCGACAATGGCGGAGCTCACTGTGGTTTGCATCATGCGCGGCAGAGGCAAGAAATGGGATGGGGAAAAGATGGCGAAGCGACGGGACGGCATGCCCGCGCTGCGCATTGACGTATGGCATCCAACAGTGAGGAAAAAAAAAGCTTCGGTACCAAGCTTTTTGATTCCGGGCTCGCGGTGACGATGGCGGAGTGGGTCTCACGCCGAGCGACGGGACGGGGAGGATTGACGATGGCGTCCGTGCATTTTTATGGCAGCGACCGGCTGGTATGGGCATGCACAGGGAGGGAACAGAGAGAGAACTCAAGAGAGATCGAGAGAAGAGAGAGAGAAAGAGTGGAGGCGAGAGGAAGACGGCGACAGTGGCGTTGTCGGCTGACAGGCGGGTCCGAGTAGCAGAGTCAATCCCGTGCGTCCACGTCTGTGCATCGGATGGCTGAGGAGACGGGTGGAGATGGGGTGACTGACGTGCAGGGCCCGCAGGGATTAAATACCGCACGCGCGCTCGGCTGGGCCGAGCGGGCCGCACAGCGAGGAAACAGTAATAGGGCGAGAAAGGAAGGAGGATGGCCCAGCTTGCACAGTGCCATTTAATCTTTTCCCAGGAATTGTTTGAATTGATTTTTGGAGGATTTGATTTTTGGAAATTGATTTGAATGGGGGTTTTTGGTTTTTGCAAAAATTTGGGGGATTTTTATAAAGGTTCTAGGGCTGATTTTGGAGAAATTTTTGAGAGTTGAAAGGGTGTTGGATTTGGAATTTGGTATTTGATTTTATAATATCCTCAGGAATTAAATCAAGGGAAATTCAAGAGGGACTCTGATATATATATATATATATATATATATATATATATATATATATATATATATATATATTGATATTTGGATGACATTTGGGAAAAGAAAAAGAGGAGATTCAAGAGGGGTTTGATTTAAAACTAGGACTTGATTCTCAAGGATATTTTGGGAATTTTTTGCAAAGGATTAGAATTGGAGCACCTCGAGGGAATTTTAGAATTTGAATTTAATTCTTGGGATTTGAGGGTTTTAGAAATATATACATTTGGCAAATTTTGGGAAGGGAGTTCTCGATGAAATTCAGAGTTTTCGAGAGGAACAAAATGAGGAGATTTCAATGAAAGGCTTCAAAGACGACTTTCGAAGGGTTTTATTGGAGGGCTTCAAATTGCAAAATTCGAATCCGAGTACAAATAATTTTTGGAAGGTATTTTGATTTTGAATTTTTCGAGGAAATTTTTGAGAGAGATAGTCAAATTGCAAAATTCGAGTCTCGGGATTTAGGAGAGAGTTTGGGACAGAGGTTTTTAGGGTTTCAAGGAGGTTTGGACTGAGATCTATGGCACTTAATCCTTAAGCACACACAAAAATCCAAAAAAAATTTAAAATTAGGGTTTTTACCAAAATAGTTTTTAACGGCCCAAATACCAGTGCGTTACAAGCCTACCCCTCTTAATAAGAATCTCGTCCCCAAGATTCGAGATAAGGGGAACCACGAGGGCTATGAGGGAGAACTAGGGCAACCTATCTAACTAGGTCCTCGTCAGTTCTTTGCATTATTCCGAGCTTCATCCTTCGGGTCTTGGCAAAAACTTCACGATATCCTAATGACTGTGGGTACTCTGTTACTTCCAATATTGGATTGCACCGGTCGGGTATCGCCTTGGCCTTGAGGGCATTGTCGAGAGTAATGTCCCATCTGATGGCAACGGAAACACTCGACTTCGGCCATGTTTCTGGTCGATACAACGGGTGTCGTGGAGTTACTTCCTCCACTATTACCAATGCTGACACCTGACGCTTGTTGGGGTGGTTTGGGGGTAGATGGGCGAGGAGTGAAGCCAATAGAAGGGGCATACTGGGTTGTGCTTCGGTTAAACTATCCAGATGGGTTGGTTCTTCGAAGAGTTCCATCCTTTTGTTGGAAACCAAACTGTGAGGCTCTCTGTTTCCTTATGTCCACTATTTCTCTATCAGCTTCTTCTACCAATAGAGCCTTGTTGATCATATGCTGAAATGTCGGGAACTCATGTGCCACAAGTTGAAGTCTTAAATCCACATTCATTCCTTTTAGAAACTTCCATATTTTCTTCTTGTCTGTATTTACTTCTTCTGGGGCATATCGAGCCAACTTATGGAAGTGACTTAGGTATTCGTTAATACTGCTATGCCCTTGCTTGAGGTTGTTAAATTCGTCCTTTTTCATGTCGATTATACTCTCAGGTACATATGATGCTCAAAAAGCTTCCGCGAATTCCTTCCATTCGATGGTCGCGGCATCTTCATGTGTGGCACAATAATTTTCCCACCATTCTGTGGCTGGTCCTCTTAACTGATGAGCCACGAAGAGGGTTTTCTCTAGTGGGGTGCATTGTACCAAGTTTAGCTTCCTTTCCACATCTTTAAGCCAATCATCGGCTTCGACTGGCTCGGCGGTGTGGGAGAATTCAGGGGATCTTGATCTTAGGAAGTCTATCAGCTTTGATCTACCATTGTGCTGGTTAGGTTGGAGTTGGTGGGCTTGTACTTGCCCTTGTTGTAATCCTGCTAGAGTTTGGTCTATTCCTTGTAATATCTGGGTTTGCATAGCCAGGAGCTGTTGGAGGTTCATGGGAAGTGGTGGAGGTGGGGGAAACTCAGCTTGGTTCGCGTCTGCATTCTGATTGACGGGTTCGTTGGTAACTTCATGTCCATTATCTGCCACTTGATCCATATTCTGATTTTCTTGGGGGTCAGGGTTGGCTGCCTGAGCTGGGTCATCCTCGTATCCGTAGCGGTTAGGGACACGAGTTCGACGACGGGCATGACGAGCCATTCTAACCCCAGAAAGGTCAAGGTAAGAGGGAAAATGCTAGGAGAAGAGAAAACAGAAGAGAAGAAAAAGAAATCCACTCATGAAAAATTCTTTTCGAAAACAGGAAGACCAAACTAGGTGTGGCCAAGTCCAAGACTGGAACACACCATGCAAGAACGGACTACCAGACATTACACACACTCACGCACTATCTTCGCAAAACTCCTAACGAGTTCGTGACGATTTCTAAGGTTAAACTCTTCTTGGTTCCATCTTCATGTCTATCTCAAGTGACGCGGAGACTTCATGTCTTCAGGCGAGAAAGGGGAAAGTATCTAGATTCTATGTCTTTTGAGGGGGGTGAAGAATGAGAAAATCCTTTTTGCAAATTTAGAGTGAGAGAAGGGAGCAGAAAATTTTCGCAAATAGTCTTTATATTTAAATATATCGTCCTTAAAGTTATCCTTATGAGAGAAGGGGTTTCGTTCCTATACCAAACCTATGCTCTGATACCATCTCTTGAAACGCCCCTGCCTTGGCACCAGCTACAGTGATACCAGAGAAGAAGCGCCGCAGGAGATTGGCGTGAACCAACTCCCATGGAACCGCAATGCCGGTACCAGTCCTAGGAAACCTTGCTGGTATCCGCAGTCAACAGTGATGTACCACAGCAATTAGCTAAATAAATATATATATATATACTATACCTTATAAGTTGCGACTTCGGGCAAGACTTGAGCAAGAACCTTCAAACAGAACAACAGCAATGGAACGATAGCGCAGTGAGAACCCAATCCACAAGCAACGGCTTGGAATTAGGAAAGAACCCTAATCTTCACTTCAACTTCACTCTTCCTGAATGAGGCGAGAAAAGAAATGGATTGAGTACTTACATACTCAGCAAGTCACGGAAAACATGAGTTATGCAGGCTATCAAAGATAGGCTGGGGTTTATTTTGCAAATCTTTTTATTTGAAAATATTTTTGAAAAACCTAAGTGTGAATTGTCTCAATGTCACTAGAAGGAGGCTCTTGCCTCGATCCTATCCATGAATTGCTTTTCAACAACTCAAGTGGACGAAACAAATTTTAATTAATTTTAGGTATTCTTATACCGCCTGTCAGATCGCGACAGCGGTTCAGTGGGTCTGCCCTCAAGCAGCTTCCCACTGTATTCACATCTATTATTTTATTTTCAATTTTGTCCACACCAGGACTGTTGACACGAAAATCACCAGTAGCATCGAGAACGAGCTAATGATCTGGTTCGATGCACTAGACACGCGAAGGCCTGGGAGATTTGCTTAACTCCAGTGCAGGTCCTAAATTCGAGGTTCGTAGGTGTGCCAGTCAATTTGACCCTGCAATTGACAAGGAGATAGAAAATATTAGACCAGTGAGCCAATCGGCTGGAAGCCGAATTGGACTCGTTTCATCGGCCAATTGCCGATATGAACTAAAGCACTTATACATCGACTGGGAGCCGATGATGGCATAAATAGGCAAAGTAAATAAATCAATTGGCTACCCTCCAGCCGATTGCGATATCGGTGCAGATAAACAAAATAACAATTAAACAATACAATCGGCTTTATTTAATAAAAGATAACTTATCGACTAGACACTCTGATAAAACATTGCATAGCCACCCATCAGCTTAACAAGGATAAAATTATTACCACCAGTCTAGTAGGTCAGACCTACCTGATGCAGCACAGACCGATGATGATAAAAGAACCTCAATGAGCCGATAGATCTAATGCAATCGTGATGTACTATATGATAAATTATCGGCTATACATCCCGACAAGACGCTTGCATAAAATCTATCAACCTAGCAGGAATAACTTATCGCAGGCAGTTTAGTAGGTCGGACCCAACTGATGCAGCACAAACTGATGATAAACTACACCCAGTAAGCTGTTAAATCTATGCATGCGTGATGTGATATTCCTACTCGGCCTAAGAGATCAAACTTAACTAATGCAGACGTAGACAGAATAGATATATCGTGGTAAGCCGACTACCATAGACCGGCTAGAATATCGGACCTAACCGAGGAAGTCCTAGCCGATACGACAATCGGGGTAACGAGACTTACCCTCTCGCAGGAGGTCAAACTTAACCGATGCAGCCCAGCTCGAGAAGCAAGAACCCGTCGAAAAGGGTGGCGATGCGCCGAAATTGTATTGATCTGTGTCATAATCTACAAGGTCCCTGGGCTGTTGGCACCGAAAATCACCAGCAGCGTCGAGAACGAGCTGAGGATCTGGTTCGATGCACTAGACACCCGAAGGCCTGGAAGATCTGCTTAACTCCAGTGCAGGTCCTAAATTCGAGGTTCGTAGGCGTGCCAGTCAATTTGACCCTGCAATTGACAAGGAGATAGAAAATATTAGACCAGTGAGCTAATCGGCTGGAGGCCGAATTGGACTCGTTTCATCGGCCGATTGCCGATATGAACTAAAGCACTTATACATCAGCTGGAAGCCATTGATGGCATAAATAGGCAAAGTAAATAAATCAATTAGCTACCCTCCAGCCAATTGCGATAACAGTGCAGATAAATAAAATAACAATTAAACAATACAATCGGCTTTATTTAATAAAAGATAACTGATCGGCTAGACACTCCGATAAAACATTGCATAGGCACCCATCAGCTTAACAAGGATAAAATTATTACCGCCAGTCTAGTAGGTCGGACCTAGCTGATGCAGCACAGACCGGTGATGATAAAAGAACCTCGATGAGCTGATAGATCTAATGCAATGGTGATGTACTATACGATAAATTATCAGCTATACATCCCGATAAGACGCTTGCATAAAATCTATCAACCTAGTAGGAATAACTTATCGCAGGCAGTTTAGTAGGTCGGACACAACCGATGCAGCACAAACTGATGATAAATTACACCCAGTAAGCTAATAAAATCTATGCACGCGTGATGTGATATACCTAATCGGCCCAAGAGATCAAACTTAACTGATGCAGTCGTAGACAGAACAGATATATCGTGGTAAGCCGACTACCGTAGACCAGCTAGAATATCGGACCTAACCGAGGAAGTCCTAGCCGATACGACAGTCGGGGTAACGAGACTTACCCTCTCACAGGAAGTCGAACTTAACCAATGCAGCCCGGCTCGAGAAGCAAGAACCCGTCGAAAAGGGTGGCGATGCGCCGAAATTGTATTGATCTGTGAGATGATTCACAAGGTCCCCGAGCATACGTATTTATACCCCGAGTTGATACAAGTCCTTATTGGACATGACACACGATTTCCTAATTACAGAAGGAAAGTTACTAATAAGACCCGATCGGACACGAGATCAGGTTTCTTAAAAGGAAAAATATTAACATTGCCTAATTAATAGATACGATATTAACTGCCTCTCCGTGGTCTTCACGATCCCTTCCCAAACTCGGTTTCTTCTGGATTAATTTCTGTCAGTTAACCGTGATTTACTCCTTAACCAAATCTGATAAAGAACCATACCAAATTTTGGCGTTAACACGAGCATACGTATTTATACCCCGAGTTGATACAAGTCCTTATTGGACACAACACACGATTTCCTAATTACAGAAGGAAAGTTACTAATAAGACCCAATCGGACACGAGATCAGGTTTCTTAAAAGGAAAAATATTAACATTGCCTAATTAATAGATACGATATTAACTGCCTCTCCGTGGTCTTCACGATCCCTTCCCAAACTCGGTTTCTTCTGGATTAATTTCCGTCAGTTAACCGTGATTTACTTCTTAACCGAATCTGATAAAGAACCATACCAAATTTTGGCGTTAACACATGCCCCCCAATTTCGGAGTTTTCCATAAGACTTCGAAATTCTCTCATCTGGGCTTTCAGATTCCCTTCACACCGAGGCGGCCCAAGGTAGTCTTCTTTCCTTAACTGTTTGAAACAGTGCCAACGGCCTCGATTCCTGCCCGGTCATCATTCCTCTATAAACCGCCTCGCCTTCCTAGCCTCCTTTCTTTACGCTTTCACATCACCAGAGCCCTCTCGCTTCTTCCGAGACTTCGACGAACTCCGGCGAACCCAGGCGAACCGCTGTGATCTTCTTCCTCAACCACCGGCCTTTATTCATTCTCTTCTCCCGCGATGGCTTCAGCAACCGCTGTCCTAGAGGTAACCCTCTTGCTTGACCACTCTCTTTGCTTTGTAACCTAGATAGATTAAATCTGCTACATTCTTCACCCGTTCTTCGTCGTGTTCTTGTTTACTGTAGGACCTTAGAAGCCAAATTTTGATTCTGGCCACCAATCATCCAAATTTCTTCTATCACGGTCCCATGGGTAACGAAGACCCCACAGACTTCATCAATGCCGAAACCCAACGCATCCTCTTCAAGAACTCGTCCATGCTAGCTAGCGATTGGACTAATAGCTTCAGATCCTAGCCTAGCAAGCTTCCCGGGTGGAAGAACTAGTACCTCAGAGTATCGGCTGTAAAGAAAACCCTCTGGGAAGAAACAGATATTGGCCACTGCATCAACCTTTCCCTAGCCGAGATGGAGAAGAATGAACCTTTGCTCGCATCGGCTTCATACTTTTGGTCAGACGCCCTCAACGCCTTCCTATTTGGACACGGGCCGATGACCCCAACTTTGATGAACGTAACTATGCTCACCTACCTCAACACAACAAGTTACATCAACCCTTTCAACCTCCGATTCAAGCCCACTCATCGGCTACAGACGAAGAATATCGGTGGTTGGACCAAGTACTTATCAATTCACAATAAGGTGACTGGGCCAGTTGACGATCGGGAGCATGTAGCTTTTCTGAATTTGTGGCTAGAACGATTTGTCTTCGGTGGCGCGACCCTCGGCCCGACTACAAACATGCAATGTTTAGCAGAACGCCTGGTCGATCAAAAACAAATCCCCCTGGGGCAATATCTTCTTGGCGCCACCTATCAACTGCTTCATCAAGTGGCAGTCAAGCTATCGGCCAGTCAATCAGTCAGCCACATTGGCGGTCCTTGGTGGTTCGTGCAACTATGGCTCAATGTCTACACTCCAAGGCCATTTCTGGGACCTCCCTCCTGAACTTAACTTTCCCAGCCGATTACCCAGAGGAACAGGAACCCATCCACTGCCGATGCATCTCTGTGGGCAAAGCTGCATCGGCCCTCCCTGGCTGCAAAATGACTCCTGTCAGACTCAGCCAATGGTTCAAAGGTTTTTACTATGGTTTCACCAAGGAGGCCACACTCTGGTTTGCATATGATGATGCAGTATCATTCGAGATGCCTTTCAAATTCAATCCTCTTGATGCTTGGGCCGACGAAGAATCCAAGACCATATTTCTATCGGCCATTACCCCCTGCCTTCTGCCGACTGGCTTCTCTCAAGGCCGATCACAACAACCGTCATACGAGTTTTATCATCCATCGGTCAGCTCTCGCTAGCTTGGCCTCGGCCAACTCCCAATCGGCCTATTCTTTATTGATAAACTTTAGGCCCAGGGTAATGTAAATAGTGCTTTAGAGTATAATCGGCTACGGATGTTAACAGAATCTCTGCCTTTGGGCGCCGCCACCAGCATGGAGACATGCATTGCCAATACAAAGCTTTTTGCCCGATGGTGGTCAGAATGGAGGAAACACTTGTTCAACTTATTGGCTGTCCAATAATGTTCTTACCTCAACCCCGACTATGTCGAATCTGATGAAGAGGTAACATCCCATAAGCCTTAATCATTGTCTCCGATCATATCTCTTATAATCTTATCTTGCAGGCTGACAACAAGGAACCGCCAACAACAAGCATCAACGTGTCACAGTCCTAAATCTAATCTTAGGTAATTGGTGTATGCCCTACTGTCATTAGAGTGCATATTTCAAATTGTTGTATTATCACTTCTTGCAAAATTTAAGTGCACTATTTTAAAACCCCCAATATTAAACCCTAATCGGCAAAATTGGACCAACTCCTAGAAGTGCATCAAGTTGAACAGAAGCATATATGGGAAATAATTTATTCAAATACTAGCTTATTTATCATGAATCAATATAATTTTCCAGAATTTATTTCATTATTTTAAACCCCTTAAAAATTCAAACAAGTTCAGCCTGGATCCTTTTCCTTGACCTATGCATTTGTATAGTCTAAGGATTTTCTAAAGATGTTTGGTTGCACATAAAATCATGGAAAAATTCCTGTGAACACTATCCCACATACTTAACCCACTGTAATTTCACATGATTTTATCACTTCAATAAATACTTCAATAAAGCCCCTCAATTCAGCAAAACTAGAAGACTAGTTAAAATAAATGGCTTAGTTCTAAAATTCACCACATAAAAATGAAGACTAATTAGACAGAGCCCTTTTGCCAAAGTGTGTGCCAACATGAACCCTACCATCAGTAATTTTGGCTCAATTTAATTCCCAAAGGAGTCACATGAAATAATAGGAGCAAAGCCCTAGGGACATATAGCACACTGCAGAAAAACTGGGTCTGTGTGCCTACTTTGCATTTTCACCAAAGGCAAACCAGACCACTTATAACCACGAAATTTTGTCAGCAGGTTAAACATATCTTCCCCTATCTCCAGTATTTTTCCCCTAATTTATGCTCCTCATTAACCTAGTGAAACAGTAATGCAAAGACTGCCTGCTGGACAGCTAGCAAGACTTAGTTTCTGGAGATTTCTCCTCTCTCAAGTCACTGACCAGTGGGACCCACAAGACCTGGCCCACTTGTCAGCCTTACTGCAGCCTAGGACAGAGTGTTTCACAGGAAATCCTAACCATCCCTCTCTCTTGCACATAGAACATCACTACAAGGGCCCACAATTCAGAGACTAAAGTTAGCCAAGAATGTGTGGAAAATTTCTGTCTTACATGTGGGACCCACCCTGAATACTGTAGCATTGGAGCACCTCAGCACTGCATGGCACAAGTGTCGTTTCCTCCTTCCTGGGAAGCTCACAGAGCAAGTCCTGGACAGCTCCACCATGGGAAACCTCGACCATTTCACTCCAAACTTCACCAGCTGAGTCTCCTTCCTTTACTCTCCACGTTCCCACCGAGAGAGCCGACGGAATCCCCAAGGTTCACCGCCGGCAACCTCATCTTCCTCACTGCCGAAACCGTTCGATCGAGCCCGAGCTTGCACTGGTGAGCCCCATCCTCTTCCCTCTGCCGGAACGTGATTAGCACCTCCCAATAATTCCATTTTTGTATTACCTACCCTAGGAACCGCCGGCCGAAGTCGTCGTGGCGCCGCCGTCCTCTGTCTCTGCCTTACAGCGCCACCGCCGGCGTCGCGTCGCCGTTCCAGCCGATCTAGTGCGTCGCCGGCCGAGCCCTTGCGCCAACCTCATTGTCCTGTCTCCAGAAGACCGCCAACTGAAGGAATCAAGCTGTGGCATCCCGAAGCTCGAGATCGACACGTTCTTCCCCAACTCCGGTCATCGCTCCGCCACTGGCATTCCCGTCGATTCGGTGAGCAAATTGTCGATTCCTTGCATGTAGAGTGATCTCAAGTTGTCCTTGACCTTTTGTGCGTGACATCTTGGCAATCCGTGGGCTAGATCGAGCTACCGACGGCGAAACCGAAGCTATCTCGCGCCGCCGAAGGACATCGCCGTCGCTGCACTTTATCCCAGCCTCCCAGCCTCGACAAGCCGCACGGTGAGCTTCCTGCAATCCACTAATATCTTCTGCATGCACTGGTTTGCCCAGAACCCGGCCATAGCTTGGATCGCCTCAACGTCCCGAAGTACTCCGCCGCCTGCGCCGCCTTCGCCGTCGATTCCGGCCATCGCCGGCAATGAGAAGACCACCTACAGCTTCGCCATAAACTCCTCTGTCTTTTCGCTTTTGGCCCTGACTGCAGCCAACGCCGCCAACGCCACCGCCGCCGCGGAGAAGCTCACCGTCTAACCTCCTCTGTTTCACCACGCCGGACCATCCTCTCCTAGACCAGACGGTCCGTTCCATTGTCTCGTTCGCCCTGCTCTTCTTTGTCTCTATGGCGCACTGGCCCCACTTGTAAGAGACAAAAAGATAAAAGAAAATCCGAGAAAAACAAACATTTGATTTATTGCATAACTGAAAAATGGGTAAAATTCAAAAATTCATAAGTAATTCATTTCAACTCCTTTTTGAGTGAAACCAATTTTGTTAGTTCTGTAAATTTGTAAAATTTAATATTGTGAAATAAAATATGACCACTTCTGTACAGAAAATATCCATAAAATAATGTGAAGCAAAATTGACTTATTTTGGGCTTAATAACATGGAATATTTCTATAAAATTCATTATAACTTCTTTTGAGGTGAACCAAATTTCTATGGATTCATAAAAATGTGCTCTATAAGTTTGTAAAATAAAAAGTGAGAACTTCTATGTAGGATTTTTCTCTAAAAATGGGAACATCTTTTATATACCTTTTTGCAACCTAGAAGTTTATAAATTTCTAGAAAATTCATCCTAATTGCTAAAAATATGAAACCACTTCTGTTAAACTCAGAAAATTGTAATCCCTACTGTGGATAATTTGTATTTGACAAAACTACCTCTCAAAATAGGCCTAAATATTATTCTAACCTTTCTTTTTGACAAACTTGAGAATTTCACAAATAAATCTTTTTAAATCAAATTTCAGTGAACCAAATTTTGTTGGGACCAGTAGGTTATGCTCTTTTATATAAAAATGCATGTCTTTATGAAATCTTAATAGAAAATGTCAGTTAACTATAATAACTTGAGGTTACAATATAAATAATTGCAAAACTGCCATTTTCAGCCCTTCTATCTTGTTATTTTTGTCTCTCTCAATCCAGAGATGCAAATGACTTGGTTCTTTCTCCTAAAATCTTATTAGGACATGTCCTACCTACTGTATTTATCTCATAATTTTTAGAGCACGTTTCATAGGCATGTTTATTGGATTCTTATTTGCATATTCGTCTTTTATCGGTAGATTCAGATAATTCGGAGTATATGGAGCAAGAGCCTGAAGTTGAGTGTGAACCATCGCTGCAGCAAGGCAAGCATCTAAATAAGCTTCTAAGCAAGCATCTAAGCATATTGAACCTATATTTTCTATAAATTGATTTGTTTGCGAAGGAAATATCTATATGCATGTTTCGGTTTTGTGAAAAATGGGAAAAAAGGGTAGAGTCTATATTACCCAATTGTATGCATTTCCATTCCTTGGGTATTGACTACATGTTGTTACCTTTTCACCACTGGTTAAGGATTTTAGGACACTTTTATTTTACCGAATGCTTAGCCATGCTTATTTCTAGACTTAGAGAAATCCGATAGATGGAGCTATCGGTTCAAAACTAGTTTAAAGCGAATGGATGGGTTAAAATCTGAAAAGAATAACCTCTGAATAATAAGTGTAAATATGTCTGACTTGGACGGATGATAGGGCGATGAAGGGATGGTGTTTCCCCGATGCACGTAGCTCCGTCTGGGTCGTTAAGGACCGAGCAGGTTGACGTCTATTCAAGCACCCTACGTACTTCCACACGCCGGGAATGGGATGGCTTAACTCAGTAGCACGGGAGGCTGTGGCCATCTACGCCCGTCCGTCAGTCGTGAGGGGAGACCTTTGGAGGACCTTGTGCGAGCCCGCACTTGGCTAGAGGTGCCTCCCGCGACGGTGAGCCCGCCTTAGTTGCCACGCACGCACGCGACTAAGTCATCGGGGGCCCAGACGTGGTTTAGGTGGTTGGGGCTAAGCGTGCAAAAGGTTTTGTTGTGACCTCTAGTCCGCACTCAATGTGTAGAGTGTGGGTACAGATATGTACGGATCAAACTAGAGTGTAGCCGTTTGGCTTCTATCACATCGTGTGGGTAAAGATGTACACCTCTTATCAGAGTAAGAACTATTCGAATAGCCGTGTCCATGGTTACAGGACAACCGCTTGATGTGTTAGTCAATTGTGTTAGCATCCAACTTGGGATATGTGGTTATAGGATTATGTGGTTATATCATGACTAAGGATAGTCATGGATGGATGGGTTTATATAAGGGATTTTTGATGTTAAATGATGAATGGTTTTATATGAAAGGTTTTATTATTAAATATGACTTGGTTTAGTCATAAAAGATGGTAGGCTTGTGTAGCATAATTGTTTGAGCAAGGGTGGCCCATTGTTGATGTTAGAGCATGGGATTATGCTCATTTATATTCCATTTTTAGAACTATATACTTGCTGTCCTAAACTTTCAGATTGAGCTATTTCACAAATGCTTATGTGTTAAATGTATTACTTGCTCAATAAAATCAGCTTTATGCAAAACCAGAGTCACATAGCCTTATTCCTTGATGTAGAGACCAGCATTATTTCCTTTGTACTATTAATATGGTATAAGTCTAGCTGAATACATATGGTTTTTGATATCTCAACCATAGGTTGACTAACTAACTAACAGAAATGTTGTAAATAGGTAGGGAATATGGAATAGTGGTGTTAGAAATTCTCTAACTTGGGTTGAGTAACATAGAATAGGGTTAAACTGAGCTGAAGGGTTCTAGGTTGGCAGGTATGGCTCCATGATGCAACCATGAATGATAACGTGTCATGGATAATCATGATGTAATTATGGATGATATGATAAATAGTGCAATGTGATTATGAATGGCAAGATGGCATGCATAATGCGATGTAACCATGGTTTAATGCCATGATGGGTCATAAGGTGCAATGCTTTGGATGGCGCATTATTTCCATGCACAAGATGGTGCGATGTATGGATGAAATGATATTGTGCAGATGCTCCATTGTATGATGCGAGTTATGACATGGTGCGGTGCAAATGCTTGATATAACGGTGTAATTCATGTTATGGTGCAATTGCATATGGTTGTCATGATGCAAAATTGCTCAAATGAATGATGCATCATGTGACACGGTGCAATGCAGGATTATGATAACATGGTGCAATGCAGAGTATGGTACAATGCGTGATTGCAATGGGATGATGCTCGCATGTTATGATGTATTGCTCATGTCCTTTTATGATGATGCACATGCGTAACGGTGCAATGTGCTGATGTGATGGTGCAAGGCACAGATGATGCAATAAGATGTTCAGGCTTATGGTAATAGGTTCCACTAATCCAGGGTTTGATCTCTAGGTAATAAGGTTTTTAGTATGAGGTGCTATGGAGGTTCAAAGGTCAGAAGTTTATTATCTAACTCTGTTTTGGCTTCTAAAATTTTCATTCCCCTACCAAAGTCTCCTAGCTTACTCGTGGAACTTCCTTGATAAGTGGGTTTCTACCAACCAAAAATTTCTATTTCAATATGGGTGGGTGCAACTTTAGGTAAGACAACGTTAGTGGTTTTTGGAGATGCTAATAGTAACTAGAGGTATATTTTAGTTCTGAATGTATGGTCCCTCCTAAATTAAAGACCGATAAACCCTAGGCAATTTCTAACTAACACTTCTCAAGTTCACCTAGAAAGATTTGGTGGACATACATGATTTAGAACCGGTAAAAGCTAAAAGAAACTACCAAACTACTATAGTCCTAGGAGCAAAACCTACCTGATACCTAGCAAGTATGGTCGATCTTACTTAGGAAGGCTTTAGGTACCTTAGAGCTTGCGATGCATCTTGACTTATATTTCGAACTAGAGGTACTACCCCCCTTAAAATTTTTAGAAGTTTTGATCAATTACATTTGTGAAGAACAATTTATCAACTATACCCTAGAGTCTGTCTTATGCACTTATCTGGTAATGACAGGGCCTAAGGGCTATCCTACAGACCTGATTAAATTACAAAAAATTTTACATGCAAGTTCTCTTAAAAATTCTCTTTGTTCTGGGAAAGAATTAGAATTTTTACACAAATAGATTTTTGTGGAGAAAATAAACAAGACAGACTATACAGTGCTGGAGTAAATTGCTAGTGCACTTGTCGAATTTTAGTTCTTAACATACTGGTTCAAAAATTCTAAGAAAATTCCCAGGGCTTCCTCACTGGGTTCCCAAATTACTGATCAAAAATGGTTATTTTGTCACTGATGGTTTGGGCTGTACAAATATATTAAGTAGGTAACCTACAGGTTCCAGATTCTGAACATATCTAATGTGTGGATTATTTGATCATGATTCAGCCATCTAAAAATTCGATAAAAATTCCATAAGCTTACTGGGAGAGTCTATGACCTACTGGTAAAAGATCAAGATTTTATCACCTATGGTTTAACTTACACAAAAATATGAAGTATGTCAATTACAGATTTCAGAACATGACCATGTATTCTATTTGAATTTTTATGTAGCGATGTAGTGGTCTAAAAATTCCAGGTTAATTCATGGTGCTCCCCAGGTGAGTCTACAATCTACTGGAAACAGATCAAAATTTTAACACCTGTGGTTTGGGCTATACAAAATTTTACAAATCGGCTATCTACAGATTTCAGAACATGTGCATGCATCATAGTTGAATTCTTATGCCATGATGCAATGACCTAAAAATTCCAGAAAAATTCATGATGCCTACTGGGTAAGTCTACAGTCTACTATAAAAATTTCAGAATTTTAGTATGTTTGGTATGACCTATACAAAATTAGGAAGTATGCTAACTACTGATTTTTAAAACGTATACAACTACTAAATTTTTGGACAAGTTTTAAGTAGTTTAAATCCATTCCAATCTTAATGATATGAGGGTAACTAGGTCCGGAAGCTATATGAGTTTTTGGAGGTCCATCTACGCAAACAATCTAGTGGTTAAAGCACAACAATTCCAAACCTGCCCCAAACTATCCATTCTAGGTCTTTTGGTAAGTTTTGAGATACTGGGATAGGAGAAGATTAAAATCACGCAAAATTCATTTTTGGTACAGAGGTACCATGGTGAAATGTTACAACCTATTAATTCTAACATATTTTTAGTTTGGCCATCTTTTATTCCAAAACCTACTCTATAGGCCATTATAAACCGATATTTTACAACATTCGATCTAGTTCTTGGGGGTACTTTGTAAATGGATTTTTAAAATTTTTATAAGCACCTTGGTACTGTCTTGTAATGATTAGTGGATGATTTTGAACATAAATTTTCAGAAACTCCATTCTACCAAGGCTTTCGGTCCTATAGAGCAAGAATGGGGGTTTAAAATCAAAATATAAGACATAGGGAAGAGTAGTTCCTAGAGAGGGATGAGACATAAGAATTAGATTTATTTTCACAAATAGTTTGTAGCTGAGAGCAAAGTTCTCAAAATACTTTTAGAATGCCAAACTAATAACCAATTTAAGGGATTTCTATAGTCGGTATTAGCTCTGATACCACCGCTGTGGACACCCGATTATTCTGCGCTATAAGAGGTAATTGGTACGACAACGCAAAATATCTAGTAAGATGGGATCTCAAGAGAAAGCCAAATAAAACTGTAACCATCCAACCTCATCGCAGCCTTATCATACAAATCACCAAATATAATGCAAAACAACCGAACACCAGGCTAAGAACACAAAAGATATTTGAAAGAAAGAATAGTTACACCAGTCCGCACGGCAAGATATGCCTATCAAACCACACGAGGGTGGCGACCAAACATGATACATATCTCTGAGGACATGGTCTACGGTTGAACTACTCTCCATGTATCTCATCTATTCTAAGCCTATACTCATGCAGACTAGCCCCAGGACAATTGCTAGTCCACATTTTCATCTCTAGCAATGGTATACAAACATAGGGTATACAATTATAAATGAAATAAACTTAGATACAACTAAGATTACATAGGCCAAAAGGCCAAATAATATGATTCAGCGGAAGCTTGTCTACCCATACCACAGGCAATCCGACTAGGGGTACACCCCTTAAAGAATCAATCCTGAAGAAGCAACGAATTCCCGTAGCACTTAACCTACAGCAAGGAATATAATCATACAAGCAAGAGTCAGTACATTACCGAAATAATGTACAGGCAAGGATAATCCTATATCGCTACATGCGAGCTCTAAATCAAGGAAAAGGCTATTTGTAGGTTCAGCTTTGCATAAAGCCAATTTTAGTTCACAATCATTTTGCAACGGTAATTTAGAAAGCATTTAAACAAGTATAACAAGTAATGAGGTGATCAACATAATATCAACATAATAATTTTCCTGCTTGTGCCTTCCTCGGCAACAAGTCACCATAAGCATTGTAATAAGCATAATAGTTCTCATAAATCACCAATCCTCATCCTAATTTCATAAACACATTTGAAAGCATAAATCTATACTCAATGGACACAACCATGCCGCTCATGACCATGAGCACGGCTAACCGATTAGTTTTGACTCTGCAGAGTTTGTACATCGTTACCCACATGATGTGATAGAAGCCAAACGGCTATACTCTAGTTTGTCCGGTACCCGTCGGTACCACCACACTCTACATATTGAATGCGGTCTAGAGGTCACAACACAGCTTTTACATTACCTAACGTTTAGCCTTGCACCAGCACGAGGTGTGTTACTCCGCATCGGGTTGCAAACCGATGCCGTGGGTGGCAGGCCCACGCCTTAAACCCAGCGCCGTGGAGATCTGCCTACCCGGCTCCCCACAAGGCACACAACGTTGTATTGGACACGCTTAGACACCTATGCCATGAGGTGATCACACTGTCCCCCATGGTTCACATAGGTAGCTCCTCTGGACAGCCCTACAGTCCGTCGTAGACACTGCCCATACTACTCTGCCTACCAAAATGCAAGGCTAAACATTAAATAACTTAATCCGCTATGGCTATCCCATACTAGCACATGTGGTTGTACTGTTTAACATGAGGAATGACACTGAGTTTGGTCCTTAATCGACCCGGGCAAACACTCCCCCTATCGGTGTGCAACTACTCCATATGCACACAACTTGCCGCCCAAGTCTAAAATCAGGTTTTTCATCACTTTAGTTCACAAATAACCAGAGGCTTTACCTCTATCCAGAAGTTATAAAATTCCCATTTTCAAAGGTATATAGTGATCACAATCTATTCTGGTATATCTCTAAGCATGGCTAAGCAATTTATATATGTATAAGCATGTATAGTCCCAAATAAGCACATTTAAAATGCTCTAATAATTTCTAAGGTTACGATCAGCAAGGGATACAAGTTCTCAAGGTTGGTCATGCAACAATTTGGTTGTAACTATCAATTTCCACACTTTAAATACCGATAGTTACAAATACGCATGCAATTTTATAAACAACACATTTCATTCCCCAAAACATAGGATTCAATGTGTTCAAGGAGGAGGGGAGAATACTTGCCTTACTCTTGAGTACTCGGACTCCAACTATTTCACTTCTTTACCGGTATCGAATTCGTTCTCTAGAAGGAAAATAACGTACGATCGTATAAATAGCAAATAATGCAGAAAGTATGAAATGCTCTAACATGCACGATTTTTGTGCAGTGACTTGGTACTGGTTTTATATACTCTCTGATGAAATATATTTTTATTTTTGCACTTACTATTTGTGAGATATGATTTTTACGATTTTTAGGCGACCTTTTAAGAGTATAAATGTGCTGATTATTTGTGGCCTGATTTTGTGCAAACTGAGTTCATAGATGGAAGGTATACATTTTTCTAAGAATTACAAAATTGGTTTGACATTTTTCTGAGCTAGAATGATTTTCTTATGAATTTTCTAATTGGAAGTCCTATTTTCACCCTTTATTTACTCTTATAATTTTTTTGGCAGATTTTCTGTACAGAATGTGCTACTTTTTATTTTACCAGATTTTAGAGAATAAAATTACAAAACAAACAAAATTGGTTTCACCCAATTTGGAGTTAAAATAAATTAGATATGTATTTTAGACGTTTGCCTAATTTTCAGTGAAACAATTAGTGGATTTATACTTTTCTTAACATTTCTTGGATTTTCTTTTCCTCTCTTTCTCTCTTACAGGTGGGGCCAGTGCGCCCTAGAGACAGAGCAGAGCAGGGCGAACCAGACAATGGAACGGACCGCCCGGTCTCGGAGATAATGGTCCGGCGTGGCGAAACAGAGGGGTCGCGGCAATGAAGCAGACCGTTCGGATAGGGAGAGGATGGTCCGGCGAGGCATAGAGCATAGGAGAGCAAGGCAGAGCAGAGCAGCGACGACCCGACGAGGTTCACGGCGGTGCCGGCGGCGAACGACGGGGTTTCGGACGACGCGGCCAAAAGAGAAAGTGAAGAGGAGATCGGGGCGAAGCTATGGGTGGTGGCGGCTCATGCTATGGTGGCCGGAATAGGTGGCTGCGGCGGTGCGAGCGGCGGGCAAGCTCGGGGTGGCACAGCAAACAGAGCTACAACTCGATTCGTTCTAAATCCGTGCATGCATGTGGTCTTATAGAGTACTAGGGTGCTCACCAAGGCTCGGCCGGTGATGGCAAAGTCTGAGCGACAGCGACGACGACAAAGATGGCTTGGCGGCAGCTGAATCCTTCGGGGTCACGTCGTTGGCCTGCCCCCATTGTCCTGCGATTGAGGTAAGGTATCTAATAGGTTAGAGAGTTCATAGAGGTGGTTCCGGTGCAGAGAATCGAAGCGGGGCTCACTGGAGAAGAAGAAATCGACGACGGCGGCGGCTTGACTGGAGAGGAAGAAGACGACGTCGATCTCCTGGTACACGGCGTTGCGGTTCGATTGGTCGAGGTTGGAGTCTCCTGGTACTCAGGCGATGCTGGTGGCGAGGTGGCTCGGGCTGGGATCGCCGGAGCTCGCCGGAACAGTGATGACATCGTGGCGGCGCTCTCTGGACCAAAAGCGAGGACAGCTGCGACTTCGGCCGGCGGTTCCTAGGGCAAGTAATGCGAAAAAGGAATGGTTAGGAGGTGTATATCACGTTCCTGGGGTTTAGAAAGGATGGAGCTCACCGGAATTGAATCAGTTTGGATCGAGCAGTTGCCGGGGTCGAGGAAGACGACGCCGTTCCCGACGAACCCGAGGTGGAATGTTGGGGTTTCTCCGGGGAACACGATTAAGCCGAGGAGGAGATATGGCTGGCGCGAGGAGAGGCTCAATGGAGAAGGTTTGTCCCGAGGTTGTCGGTGGGAGTGAGCTGAGTCGGCTGGGAGTGTTGTCGACGCGTGGAGGAGGGCGTGGCAGCATCTCCGGGCATGTGAACGAGCTAGAGCGGTGCTGCAGCTGGCAGGTGGGTCCAGGGTAGCTGTGGGTCCCACTTGGCAGTGAAAGATGAGAGAAGAGCTCTCTAGATGCTGAGTGTTGAAGGTTGTGCCAACATCTGTTTTGCACTGGAGATTTGACCGAGTTGCAGAAGGTTCCTGGGGTTGGAAAAATTCATGTGTGTAGGTGAATATCTGTTCTATTGATCTGCCAAAATTCAAAGCTAGAGGTATTATATTTTTAATGTAGCAAAATTATGAAATAGGCTTAGTAACACAGTTTCTGCTGTGCACTAGTCGGAGTCAGTGAGCTTTGTCCTATTATTTCATGTTCATGTTTTGCGAAGATTGTACTGAAATTTTTACTGCAATTAGTTCACAATCTAATCCAGGTTCTGGTAAATTTTGGTGAGAATATAATTGATGGATTAATTCTGCCAAAAGTGTCAAGTAGGCTGTCTGCAGGTGAAAGTTTTTCTGTATTGCTGAATTAAGAGTATTTATTTGAGACACTTATTGAATTGATAAAATTTGGTAAAAATTACTGGGATATAGGAGGATGTGATTAACTTGCTGACCGAATTTTGTTGCTAGAAGTGATCTGGTTTATTTTTGGTGAATTTGCAAAGTAGGGTTGTTGATCCAGTTTTTCTGCAGTTTCATTTATTCCTCCAGTGCCTTGATCTTATCATTTTATGTGTTTTCTTTGGGAGATAAATTAAACCAAAGTCCCTGGTGGTAGGGTTCATGTTGGCACACACTTTGGCAAAAGGGCTCTATCTAATTAGTCTTTATTTTCATTTGGTGAATTTTAGAAGTATACCTATTCATTTTTAGCTAGCTTCCTAGTTTTGCTGATTTGAGGGATTTGATTGAAGTATTTATTGAAGTGATAAAATCATGTAAAATTTACAGTGGATTAATTATGTGGTATAGTGTTTACAGGAATTTTTCTATGATTTTATGTTAGACCTATTCTCCTTAGAAATTATTTAGGCTATACAAATGTATATGTATCCTATTATGGAAATGCACCTTAAGATTCAAAAAAATCCAAATAAAGAGTATGCACATGAAATGGTAATTGCTTTATTTATCTCCATATTTTTATGTCAAACATATTTTATACTCATTTAGCCATTTTACCTTTTATTATTTATATTGTGACTTAGAGTAAGTCTATAAATAAATTAAAGATTTTAACTATAAAAGTTTTAGCGTTTCCTTTTCTACGAAAATTTACTTCAGTAGTTTACCTCTGATTATTGCTCCCTGGTTTGGAAATTATAGAGTTTTACTCTCGAGGTATTTTTGTTAATTTGTTTTGGTTAGAATTTCGAAAGTCGAAATTCTGGTATGTTACAGACGCGGCAAACCCGATCCCCTGGAGTTCGACTCGGATACGGCCCCGAGCCACTCGAGATCGGATCTAGGGAGGTCGGAGTTGTATTCACCCCTATCAATTATTCCGACTTCGACTCTCAGTTGGACTCCGACTTCCAGTCGGACTACGACTCTAAGTCAGACAGCAGTTCGGCAAGCTTCTCTCCGCCACGAGAAATCGTCATGGCATCCAAAGGCTCTACTCCTACTCAGGAATCACGCCGACTACACGAGCCACAAGAGGAGGAGGCCCGCCGACTGCGAGAACAACACGAGGAAGAAGCAAGACGCCTGCACGTCCGCAACGACGATCTGCGCAGGGCTAGGTGAACCGCTCAGCAACAAATCCTCCAAACCCGAGTCGGCGACCACGACGTCTTCGTTACTCCTCAACAGAACATCGTGGCCGCTGCAACTCTACTGGATACACCCCAGTTCGGGCCTGATCACCAGGCCACCCCAACGATCGCAAGGATAAAAGCCATGCTTACCACTGCTGCATGTCAGCAGCACCAACAGTCGGATGATACCCTCATACCGACCAACCGGTCGGCATCCCTAACAGCAGTCTCGTCCACCTCAAAGCGACACCGAACGGCCGGCTCTAGTCGGCAGCACACGGAGTCACACCAAACGTCACTCGGCAACCCCAACGACGACTGGCGGCTCCGAGGCCAACCACGGCGTGACTTTCAGCAAAACATCAGCGCTTGGTACCGCGAACGAGAGGAAGACGAGCAACGCCAACTGGAAGACGAGAACGAGCGCTTCGGCCTCCATCACGAGCGGTTTCGCCGCCGTATTCGGAGTCGGAGTCCTCATGACGATGAAGGCATACCAGCCTTCACCCAAGAGCTACAACAGGTCGACTAGCCGTCGGGTTTCAAGCCTACAGGCATCGAAAAATACGACGGCAGGACCGACCCCGAGTCCTGGCTCATAGTCTACACTCTGGCGATTCGAGCAGCCGGAGGAAATCACAAAGCCATGGCTAACTACCTCCCAGTCGCTCTAGCCGACTCAGCGAGGACATGGCTAACAGGACTTCCCAAGCAATCAATCGGCTCCTGGGGAGAACTCCGGGAACGCTTCATCGCCAACTTCCAGGGGACATACGAGAGGCCATCTTTCGAGTATGACTTATATCAGTTGCATCAAAGGAAGAACGAGTCTCTTCGTGACTTCATCAAGAGGTTTTCTGAGAAGAAGAACTCAATCCCGAAGATCAAGGACGAGGTCGTCATCGCCGCCTTTCAAAAAGGAGTCAGACATCTCGTTCATCAACAAATTCACGCGGAAGCCTCCCAATTCTGTCAAGGCTTTATTCGACATGGCGAACAAATACGTCGACTCAGCCCTCGCTGTTGCTAAGGCCCTTGAAGACAAAAAGGCATCCTGACAGAAGAAGCAAGAGGGCACCGACGACGCGGTCCAGACTAAAGCTGAGAATCGCAAACGCAAGTCGGACGGCTTCATTGTGGCAGTCGGTCACAACCGTCTTCGACCTTCAACAACTGAAGATTATCAGAATAACAAGTGACATGCTCGGGGGCTCAAAAGCCCAAACGCAAGGATGGCATCCCCACTCCCAAATACCGAACAGCTAAGTCGCTTTCTGATAAAAATTTCCACATTTGGCTTTGCCAATGCCGCAGCAACTTACACCTAATAGGTGTACAAGCTGCACCTTTTTTATGTTTTTTCCTCTTAAATGGTTGCAAAAGTACTCGAGTAGCAAATTCCGATCCGTGAAACTTTGCTCCATGAAAGACGAACTCAAGTCACCCAAAACGCGTGTCTGGGAAAGAGCCACGAGCCAACTCCCGACGCTAGGGGGCTATGACTAGTCAGGCAGAGTGTTTAAACGTAAGTGGTCAACTACTTGAGGAAATTAATATCAAAAAGAGAAAGAACGCGTATTTACATATATTGTAAAATACATTTTATTTGGGTGATTGTTTTCATCATCATATGCTACTCATCCGATATCTTTATAATGCAGGGCCAGTTCCGGATACGCATGACAGGAACTCAGGGCTACGAGCCTATCTCCTATGCTCGGGGGCTGGCCCAGTCTGCCAAGGATCACTCGGAATGCTCCATGAGGGCTATTGACTGGGTACTCACACCAGTCGGGATGTCATCCTCCCCGGCTACGCACCATGTGGGCCCATAACCAACCTCCGGCGACAGTCGGAGCTCGGATACCACTTGGCTAGGTGAGGTACGCCCCATGAGGGTCGCCAGCCGAATCCTACGCTAATGCTAGGTTCGGGTACCTCATCCGATCATAACTTCGCTGGGTAAAGTACGCCCCATGTGGGTCGCTAGCGGAATCCTACGCTAATGCGAGGTTCGGGTACTTTATTCGGCTAATAACCGACCTCTAGCACCAGTTAGAGCTCGGGTAGAACTCTGTTGGATAGGGTATGCCCCATGAGGGTCGCCAGCCGAATCCTATGCTAATGCAAGGTTCGGATACCTTATCCGGCTTTACCGAAGTCAGAGAAGACCTATGTCGTCAAAGCGCATCCGGAGTTCTCATGCACTGCGTCACACCTGGGGAGGGCAAGCAGATTCTGCAATATACCTACTGAGACATCTGTGGCAACCAGGACGCATCTAGAGCATAAATCGGAAAGGCTTGCAGACAAGGATTCCTCTAGCTGATTGTGGCTACTGACGCCAAAAAGCTCATCCTGACATGCGATAAATAGAGCCTACGCTGGGTGAGTCGGTTTAGGCTAGCTTATTTGGCAGTAGACCACCAAGATATGAGTTCCTACAGTAGCATGCTCCATGTGGGCCGTCCACAGGCTAAGTTGAAATTATAGCGCTGGTGCTACCAATAGGAGCCGATGAGGTAAACAGATATGCTTCATGAGAGCCTTATTGCTAAACATATATGTTTGGGTATCTGTTTTATCCACCAGGTCTCGAGGATATATCCTTATAAGGATCACAAGCTGGTCTTCATTAAAATTGGGGATGCAGATATCTTTCTCGAGTACACCTGACCACGCCATGGATTTATTTTTCATAAAGTGGTACTCGGCCTACATGCGTGGCCATCAGTTGCCATGAGCAACATTATTCCAGCCGACATGACGCTGAAGAGTCTAACTTTCGAGTGGTGCACTACTTGGGAGAGACTATAAATTTCTCATTCCCGCTGACATGATGCGGAGGAGTCTAACTTCTGGGTGGGACGCCACTCAGGAAAGACTATAAACCCACATTCCGACTGACATGAAGTCGAAGAGTCCTATATACGAGTAGTATCCTACTCGGCAAGACTATAAATCATATTCCGGTTGACATGATACCGAAGAGTCTCATATACCAGTAGTATACTACTCGGGAAAGACTACAAGGTTAAAGATCTTTGACTTTATGTTTAATTGTTTTCACAATTAAGCACAAAGTCGGGGGCTACACCTAATAGGTGCGCCTATTCGGCGCACACTATTCATACATCTACATGAAGCCCTTCATAGCCTCGTTGCTAGCTGACATGAAGCAGGACTCGAGAAGAAGAAGCACTCGGACAAAAAGTACTCGGGAGCAATGCACTCGGGTAATCTTCACCGTGGAGGATGAGCACTCTGCATCAGCTGTGACTCAACTATGAAGGTCTCAGGGGCTACTGTGGGTGCCATGGGCTCTAGGTACCTCATGACAAGCATATGGGCCACTCGGATAGAGGATGGGCCTGGCCTTGTAATTAGAGATATAGTAATCCCTAGCAGACTCTGCCTTGTACGATAAGGAAAACACAGTCCTAATTGGGTGCGTTATATCTCTAAGAGGAGATCCCTTGGCAGTAATCCGGTTGGGACTCCTACCTTGTAACCCTGTCCCCCAATATATATAAGGGGAGGCAGGGCGCCTCCTGAGGGCAAGTTGAGTTAGTTCACTAGAATCACCACCATACATCCTCAAAGGAATACCACCACAACTGGACGTAGGGTATTACCTCACATTGAGAGCCCGAACCAGTATAAACTCTCTTATGTTCCTTTACAATCCACCGAGTTTCCATCCGCCAAATAGCCCCATATTCATATTGCTGGTGTAAAACATCGACACCGGGCATTGATGTCGTATCGAAGGTCGTGTTGTAGACGAACTCGGAGGTCTTGGTTGAACCGGCGTTCGTTCTGAAGACGCTGCCGATTGTTGTTGTTGGTGTCGCCGAGTGATGTTTGCCGTGATTCCTCGTGTAGCTGACTTGAGCCAGCCGCCCGGCATCGTGCTGATGTAGATGAACCTGCCGCCGGAGAACCCGACCGGTTGGTCGGTACAAGTGTGTCGCCCGACTGCTGTTGCTGCTGACAGGCAGCAGCTATAATCATCGCCTTGATCTTGGCGATAGTCGGGGTAGCCTGGTGATCAGGCCCGAGCTGGAGCGTGTCCAGCAAGGTTGCAGCAGCCACGACGTTCTATTGTGGCGTGACGAAGACGTCGTGGTCACCGACTCTTGTCTGGAGGATCTGTTGCTGGGCGGTTCGCCCAGCCCTGCGTAGCTCGTCGTTGCGTGCTTCGCGGTCGGCCTCCTCCTGTTGCCGTAGTCGGCGTGCCTCCTCTTGTTGCTCCTCTTGTACTCGGCGCACCTCCGATGGAGGGGTTGAAGCCATGAAGATCTCGCGGGGGATAAGGAGACTCGCCAGACTAGTGTCCGAACTAGCATCCAAACCGTTGTCCAACTTGGAGTCAGAATCCAAGTAGTTGATCGGAGTGAGAACGATTCCGACCTCCCTAGATCCAATCTGGAGCGGCTCTGAGCCATGTCCAAACCGAAACATGGGGGATCGAGTCTGCCGCGTAAGATGTAGATCCACGGCGTTGCCGAGCCCGTGCGGGAGATTAATGATCTCTCCGCTTTCTAGCCCGACCCGGGCTGGCTCAAGGCCTAGCGCAAGTCGGACGCCGAAAGAGAGAGTTGTCCCGAGGCTTGACAAAGTGAAGGATTGCCGCAGTAGATCAATGAAGGTGATTGCGGCGTCTTGTGGGCCGACTGGCGCAGAGTCGGCTGGTTCCCCGGCCGGTTGGATTGGATTTGCGTCGGCCAAGGTGAGATTGCCGATCTGGTCGGCAACAAAGTCGAGGCTTCCAAACGAAATTGTGTCTCCAGGGGAGAATTTGTCGCCGTCGACTCCTGTTGTTGGATCCATCGAGATTGTTGGTGTAGATCTCGCCGAAGCCCCTACCTGGCGCGCCAACTGTCGATGTTTTACACCGGCAATATGAATATGGGGCTACTCGGCGGATGGAAACTCTGTGGATTGCAAAGGAACACAGGAAAATTTTATACTGGTTCAGGCCCTCGATGTGAGGTAATACCCTACGTCTAGTTGTGGTGGTATTCCTTGGAGGATTTGTGGTGATCAATGATCTTTTGCCCTCAGGGGGTGCCCTGCCTCCCCTTATATACTGGGGGACAGGGGTACAAGCTAGGAGTCCCAACCGGATACGGCCAAGGGATCTCCTCTTAGAGATACAATTTACCCGACTATGACTGTATATTCCTTATCGTACAAGGCAAAGTTTGCCGGGTGCTACTATATCTCTAATTACAAGACTCGGCTCATACTCTATCCGAGTGGCCCATATGCTTGTGATGAGGTACCTGGGGCCCATGGCGTCCACACGCCTTCTTCTGCCTTTTGACTCCAAGCCTTGTGAGGAGCCCCCGGTGATCGCGGCGATTACCCTCCGCTACCTGTCCTGAGATGCTTCTATCTGAAGTGGCCTATTCTTTTCGGACTGGTCTGCAGCTTCCCCGGGGCGATCTCCTGTCGAGGAAGACCCTGGTCCCCTCGACCAGCGCTCCCCAAACGCTGGATGTTTCTGCACTGCTCAATGGTGTGCGAAGCTTTGTCATGGAAGGCATAGAACTTGTCCTTCTCCCTCTTCGGCTTCTTTTTCACCGATCCACCTTGCGTGTTCTTGAAGTTTTACCGAAGGGTACTCAACTCTTCGGCAGTCATCACTTACTTGCCCTTTTTGTCCCGAAACTTCTTCCAGGCTGACTGCGGGCGTTCCGAAGATGTCGGTCTGGCCTGCGCCGTGCCTACCGAGCCTTGTACACCTTCCTGGTTGAGCTCGGCTTGGATCTCATTCCTCCTTTTGGTGTCCTCTTCGCCCCTTGCGTAGCCATCAATGATGCGAAACAACTCATCACTGTTTTCGGCTGCTTTCTTGTTATCTTCTCGGTGAGGGGGCCCGTAAGGAGACTGAGAGAGGCGGTGTTGATGACCGATATTTCGGTGATATCTTGCACTTGGCATCTTGCTTGGGAAAATCTCTAGATGTACTTACAGATGGATTCCCCTGGATTTTGCCTGATACGAAGAGCTCTTGCTGGGTCTTCGGCTCCTGGTAAGTACCTTGGAAGTTGGTGACAAAGACGTCGCGCGGCTGCTCCCAAGGGTATATGCTACTTGGAGGCTGGTTAAAGTACCATGACCGCGTGAAGCCATCCAACGCAAGGTGTATGACTTTCGCCTTGGTGTTTTCGTCACCGTGGGCCGCTTCGATCACGGACTCATAGATGAAGAGGAACTTGCTAGGGTCCGAGTCACCCGCGTACTTGATAATCGAAGGGTTCTTGAATTGAGGCGGGATCGGATGGCTTTGAAGCCCCCAGCTCAGCGGCGACTTCTTGTCGTTCACCGGTGTGGTGTGCAGCGAGGGCGCTAGCGAAGGAGCAACGCAAGGGTAAGGAACCCCGAAGATAGGCAAAGCTTTCGTTGGCTAGGCCGGGTGGTAATGCGTGACAATGGGGGCCGCCCATCCCCTGTAGCAGGGGTGACTTCAACGGGCGGTGGCGAAGGAAGTGCGCCTTGCCCCCCGGCACCTAGCTGTTGAAGGAGAGCTTGCAGCTGCGCTTGGATGGACGACGTCAACCCTGCTACCGAAGGAGGTTGGGAAGGCTGCTGCGCTGACGGAGATGGCACCAAATTTGGAGCTGGCAAAGGGGCTACTACTGGAGCCGTCGACCACTGTGCCATTAATAGGGGCACTTGAGGCCGGACGAAGCTAGGCACGGCCGACGGTGGTGGGGGAAGAACGAAGGCGTGAGGGGCCAAAGTAGGCGGAGGTGGCACTTGGTGGAGTCTGAACGCCTGGGTAGACGAGGCCAGAGCTTGGTGGAGTCCGAATGCCTGAGTAGAGGCCGGAGCCTGGTGGAGTCCAAGGCTTGGGACTGCGCCTGCAATTGCTGCTGCCGTTCCTAGATTTGGCGAAGCATGTCCTATAACCTTTGAACATTTTGCTTCATGGCCTTGTACTCCGCCCTCAGCACCGACATAGCATCCTCACTCCCACCTGGTGCAGCCTCCTAAGCCGAAGGCGCTCCCTCTTCAGCCTACTCCTCCAGCGCTTCGACCTAGGGGTCTTCAGGTTGATCAACCTCTGCATCTCCATAGCGGCGTGAAGCCGCTCGTCTCCTCGTCGACTTCCTCTTCGAAGGCATCTTGTCTTCGGCTTCTCACTTGGGGAGGGCTCTCCACGAACGGCGCCAACTGTTGTTGAAAAACAACAGTAAAATTTAAAAGTGAACTGTAGCAGTCAATCTTGTGTATTAATCTCAAAAACCTTACCATTACAGTAGCCTGGGTATCTATTTATAGGTCCAGAGGTACAATTATAGCCTCTAGGGTTTTATTTACAGATAATATTATATCATAGCCCCTTGACAGGGATAGTTATAGGGGTATTCCCGTCTTTTCTTGACTGCAGGCTCCTTAATGGGCTGCTAAGCCGTCACGCAGGCTGCGAGGCCCCTACGTGGGCCGGGCCCTCAGGGCCTTTCGGCCTTTTGGCCTCTTTGTTCAAGTAGTGGGACGGCCGCCACAAGGTTCTGTCCGTGGGGTTGCCTTATCAGCCTTCTTGGATCCTTCGCCAGCTGTCTCAGCGCTCCGTCGCGAAGTCCTTTGTCTTCGCTAAATATATTATACCTTTCACCTTCGAGCTGGGCCCTTCGCCTCATGCTTTCGGTCTAGGGCCACCGAAGAGGCTCCATTTGGTGTCTTCTGTCTTACTTTCGAAGGGGGACGGTCTGAAGGGGTTGTGGCCTGTCTCCAACATATTGGTGAGTTAATTCATGTGCAACAGTAATTGCTAGTTGTTGAGATTTGGAGATTGGAAAATAGTCATTTGTTAGAGTGGATAGAGATTTTAACTATCCAATTTTTTTGCTAGCTATCTAAATAGAGATTTGGACAATCAAAAATAAGTTAGATATTGAAGATGCTCTAGATCAGTACCTTCCCCGGAGCGTGTCCACGGTGGTTGCTCGCCCCGTTCTGGTTCGCTCATCCTCAGGATGCGGCAATGGCGGTCGAGGTGAGCCATCAGCGCTACAACGATGATGTGACAGAGTTTGCAGCACGGGGTTAAGGCGCACGTCAACGTCGATCGAGGGGAATGTTCACCGAAGCCTCTGGGCTCTATAGCTAAAGCAGCAACTCGGCTTCTTCTTGGAAATTGATGTTTGATCAAAACTCAATTGTGCCTAGTTGGCTTGTGAATGCTAGTGTGGTTGCTCCAATCAAATTGCATCCTCCTTGTCTTTGATGCTGTACAATAAAAAGAGGCAAACATGGTCAATTTAATTTGAGCCTTTACGGCCTTACTATTTTGGAAATACCTCTTCTGAAGTTCAGATATTTGTTGGTATCTCCATTATTGAGCATCTTTATTAGAAAGCTAGCCGTAAGATTCTAGAATGTATAGATGGCCAAATAGATTGTGTTATATAAGCTGGCTCGTAGAGCCATGACCCAAGCACAAATGCTAGTAGGCCATGCCGTGTCTGAGCTGAGGGTCCGGCATGATGGGCTGGCACGGCACGATCCAAGCACGAGCACGGTTCGACCAGCCCACCTATTTTTCATATATTTTTTTATTTTTCTCATTTTTTCTAATCTTTTCACACTTTTTTCTATTTCCCCTTATTTTCCACATTTCCTCCTAATATTTTTCTATTTTTTCTAATTTTTTCTAGATTTTTCACATCTTTCTTTGTTTCCACATATTTCGAATTTTTTAGCCATTTGAGTTAGTGGGCCAGCACTGGTCAATGGGCCTCCAGCATGTCTGTGCCGATCCGGTAGCTTAGTGGACCATGCCAGAACTCTGACCTGGACACGTGAACCGGCACGACACGGCTCATTAGGCGAGCCGTGCCTAGCTAGCCACGCCTAATCAGACCAAACCATACCATGGACCAGACCGACCAGACAGACCCGTTTGACCTTCTATACTAGAATGTCATGTGCCACCGCAGGCTACTGACCTCATGCCGTCACCTTTGAGGAACCAAGTTAGGAGGGCGAGACATGAAGAAACACGATGGGGGAAGATATGCGGCTCGATTAGTCAGATTTTGGACCCAAGGCAGCCTGATCCAGGGAGGACACAAGGCAGCCTAATCCAAGGAGAGAACGCGTGTTTTGGTTTTCTTGTGGAAATTAAAATTTGTTGAAAACCCTAAAATGGCAAGAGAGAGATAGATACATGTAAAAAACTTGGTTACAAACATCTTAAAAGACTTGATGTGCCACACTCTGATTGAATCTTAATTTTTCATAACTGCACACTAATTAAATCAACGTTGAGATCTTGATTAGTAATAGTAAATGTTTTTTAAGTACGTATAGCATTACTCCCTTTTAAAATGTACAATATTAGAAGTGACATATTATTAAAACCTATTGTAACAATTAGTATTTGCTCATTTTTTCCATTTTCTCTATACAACTCAGAAATGTTGTGACCAGGAGCATAGTATCAAGTGCCAATTTCGCAATTTTACTATTTTAGGTCTCCTTTAAAACAAAGGATTTATGAAGAAATTTTGTAGGATTCTAGTCTGTAACCACCTTAAAATTGACAACTTTTTAAAACCGATTTATTTCATTTTGATTTCATAAAATATAACCATTGATTTCGTTATTTATTTAAAATTTGTTTTTAGATGTTTCCCTTTTCCAACATTGCCATAGCCCAATATAAATTCTCATCAACCTAATTTAATTTTCCGTCATCATAATCCAAATTTTCTATCAAGCTAAATTTCTTTTTGATCTTCAGATCATTTATTTAATTTCTCCACCCTTCCAAAAATTCCTTAAATACAATCAAATTTTCCTGTCGATTCAAATTTAGATTTCATGTCGACTCAATTTAAATTTTCCTGGATCCATTGTAAATTTTTCTATTTTCCTCTTTTCTATCTCTTTTTCCCTTTCTCCTTTTTCTCTCTTTCTTTTTTCCTTCCTTCTTTTTCCTTCCTCTGCCTCCCAGCCGCAATACTCCTTTCCCTCCTCCTCGACTCCAGCCAGGCCGAGCCAGCCCTCGGCCAAGCCAAGCCCAGCGCCAGGCGAAGCCGACGCCGAGTCGACTCTTGCGCCTCCCCTGCCTCGCCCTCGTGCGCGCCACCTCGCTGTGCCCCACACGTGACACGGGTTACTGCCGCCCCTTCCTGCTCCTTCGCCGCAAAGCAACCGCACCACGACGACCTACACCGTGCCAACATTCCGAAGCCCAAGACCATGCAGGGTGACGCGAGGCCATCCACGCGTCAAACCCGAATTCACGGAAGCCCGGGTGCACGATACGAAGTTCGCCGCGCCACCACCTCCTGCTTGCCGCTGCTCTATCCTCTCCATCCGTCCACTATAAGACGCACAACCGAAGCCATTCAAACCGCATTGGCCTCCTCTTCCTTCCCTAGTAATCCGCACCACCCTCCGCCGGCTCAGTTGCTAACGCCAGCGAGGTTTCCGCCGGAAACCTAGTTCGGTCGCCATCCACTAATCCCAAAATTCGTCGCCACGGCTCCCTAATCCTCCAAATTGAAGCCACAAAAGTTCGCCACATCACGTTCTACGAAACCCCTCGAAGTCCCTGGAGTTTTCGTCGCTGGAGCTTGACGGCGCACTCCTGGCCGCCGCGCTTCTGTTTCGGCCGTGCACGAGCCACACGTCGCGCCGCCACTCCTGGCCTTCACCGCCCAAGCCGAGGACACCACGGCCTCCACCTCGTCACACTGATCCTCCCTGACCTCCTCCCCACGCTGGATGCTCCCCGAAGCCGCTGCCGTCATGGCCACGCCACCCTGAGCTCCTGAGCACCATGGCCGGCCTCCCCGTCGGCCGCCTGTACTCTGGCGATCGTGGGAACGGAACCGCCTCGTCATCCTGACCTTGGAACCAGCCTCCACCGGCCGAGCAGCCATCTCCTCCGCCGCCGGCAACGCCGAGTCACCGTCGACCCCGCTCTGGGCCAGTCTAGCCGAGGAAAATCGATTAGACCCCTTTTTCCAGTAAAAAATAATCCATTTTCTTCTGATAAATCTGGTTCACCACTATTTTGACCTAATTTGATCCAACCTCCAATAGACCAAAAATTCCATATATTTTTCTGGACCTATGCATACCACTTTCATATTTTTCCCATGCTCCAATGATATAGCTCCTATTTATACTCCATTTAATCGTCGATTGATAAAATTCCAAAATGTCCAAAAATTCCTAAATCCTTGTCTTTTAATTCTTTTTCACCCTTTCTTGCACTTTCTGATATTTTTGGATTATTTATTTATTTATTTATTTTGGTTATTTTTGTGATGATTGTTTCGTAAATAGAAGTTTTCGACGTTGGACGTGCAGCAGCAGGAGAACCCATCGGTGAACCCGTTGTCCCTGGAAAAGAAGCTATGTACAACTACGTCGAACCTGAAGGTTGAAGGTTGCAAGACATGAACTCCCTTTGAACACTTTACTCCCAATAGTTAGAATATTATTTTTGCGTAGATACTCACCTTGGAGTATTATAGATTGCATGTATCCTTTATATTAATATTTTTGAATGCACTAATAATAATGCTATAATGAGCCAAAGAGTAATTAAAATTTGACTGGACTAAATAAAATTTGTTTGGACTGATTAAAATCAGATTAAAATTTGGTAACCTCACTTAAATTAATTACAACAACTGTTAATTATAAAATTTGCTTAGAAAATTATAACTAGACTTAATGTTATTATCGCATGTTAAAAGGTCTTTTGAACGGACTTATGGAATGGCCCTAGGAACGGGCAAGTCCTATGAATTTTGTTTAACGAACTCTATGAACGCGTTATTGAACGAGTCCTATGAATAGACATATGAACGGCCCTATGAATGGGCGAGTCCTTCGAACGGACTCTTTGAGTACTTGGATAATTTTGTAAATATGGCTAATAATTTGAACCTGATAATAATCAAAACACTTGTGTCGGTATGAATGATATAGTTTTGCTCATCCGCAGGATCGATTCATCGGAGCAGGTATGTATACTGCTCCTGTACATTGATTTTCCACAGGCCCTGCTGTGTATTGGCTAACTTGCTACTGTGTGTTTAGCCACTTTACTATTATTTGTTATTCATGTATTATTCGGGTGAGAATTCACTCCACCCGTGGGATCCTTCCTGAGTCTTGTAATAGTAAGTGGATGTTGAGGTGGATGTTGAGGTGTCTCCACTACCAGAAAACTGAAATTTCGTAAGGAACCCTCACGAAAAACTCTATGACGGCATGAAAAACTCTTTATGACGGTGTTCATCGTCACGAAAATAAATTTCTTAGGAGGTCACCCATCCTCTCGCATGAGCACGTTTAACTTCGGAGTTTTAACGAGCGTCGGTGTTTTAGTGTTGGTATAATCACATCTGAAATGGTTACGTCATCGATAGGTCTAATTCTTTCTTGTTCAAGTAGAGAGGCGACCGTCCTGTATTATTTTTTGACGGTTTTTGATGCACCGTCACAAAAATAACTACTTTTCGTGACGGTGTATTAAAAACCATCACGAAAATCATAATTTTTGTGACGGTTTTTGATGCACCGTTACGAAAATCACAATTCTCGTGGCGGCGTGTTAAAAACCGCCACGAAAATTGTGATTTTCGTGACGGTGCATTAAAAACCGTCACGAAAATTGATCACCGTCACGAAATCTCGATTTTCTAGTAGTGCTTGGGACACCCCGCGTTACCATCACCCTAGGCCAGGAACCAACATTATGTCCTTTGAACTTACTATTGAAAGCTCAGAGATATTGTCTAGAGGGGAAGGGAGAATAGGCGTTTCTAAAAATTCTTATAATGCAATGGTTAAATTCAATAGACCAGAACTTTTGATTAAATATCTCAGCCACATCAAGAGTACTGGTAGGAACTTTCGGGTCCAAGGAACTTTCATCTCTGGACCTAGAACATATGATCGATAGTGTGTTACTCCTTCAAGTAACTCACGACAAGTTCAAATCACTAGAATTGGTATTCTAAAAACAAAGAAAGACTGCATGGAGAAAGCTAAACACAGTTGTATATCACAGATACATTAAAGGCTAGAGTATGAACCACAAAGAAAAGTAGAGTGGAGAACAAGTAATTTTTATCTGAAGTTTAGATCACAAAAATCCTACTTCTCCATTGAGAAACTTCTAGAAGCCGGGTCTTATTTAACTCCTTGCCTCACCAAGCGATCACAAAGATCAGTTTGGTTTTTCACTCAAAGTTACCTCTTTTCCTTTCGGAGGCGAGGTCCATCCTTACCAACTTGTTCGGGTCAATCCATAGCTTCAGAATGTTTGTGGGTAACGTCTAATCGTCTAGGAGGTCACCCTCCAAGAGTAATAAGATTCGAACAGTAGCCCGACATCGATCTTTAAGTGCTCAAGTTCTTCCTAGCTCATTCACAAGTGTAAATCCTCACAACCTATCTAGAATTATTCTTAAACTACCATGAGAGCTCAAGAACTAGGTGGAAAACCATGGGAGAAGCTAGAAGATGGAAAAACGAAAGTAGAATGGCCAAAACTGCTCTGATAGGGATAGAGGGGTTAAAAACCCACATCCTTACATCATGTAGTCGTTACTCAAAAAACAGGCCCCAAAAGTTTCGATCCTTAGGACCCAAAACTTCCGACCTACACTTAGCACAAGAGCTGAGAGACTGTGGGTCGGAACTTCTGACCCAGGAGGTCAGAACTTTCGACCTACACAAACAGAACACACCCAAACATAGTGTAAGAGACTGTGGGTCGGAACTTCTGACCCAGGAGGTCAGAACTTTTGACCTTCACAAACAGAACACACCCAAACATAGTGTAAGTGCTGTGCAACGGTCTCTCTTCTAGACAAGATTTGGACTTAAGCACTTGGTTAGATATGAACCACTATTAGCAACCCTCTTTATAATACGGCTTGCCTAGACTGAAATTCAAAAAATACAAAGGAAATTTTAAAATAAGTTTCTAGTCTTCTCATCGCATTGCATCATGTTTGTGGGGGGTCTCCATGCATCACCCTAAGCAACCTAGGACTAATTGTTACAAATAGCTTAATAAAAAATTATTAGTCCCTTAACCGTTTTATTATTAATCAACCAAAACTCACATAAGGGGCTAGATGCACTTTCAACTATGTGGAAAAGAGAAATATATGGAGTAGTATACACCTTGTTATTCTTAGTCTAGCTAACTAAGAGTATCATGCGAGTAAAGCTGGGCAGACGCTGCAGTCGTATTGCATTCAAATACACCATGCTCTCGTTAATGGAGATGTGTCTAAGGGTGATTTCAGTATATGGGCGCAAGTTAAACTAAACCCATTAAAATCATTATGTGATGAAATGGTTGATATTACTGATAGAGGTAAGTATCCTTTTTAATCTCTTGTTCACATGTGTTATTTAATCATTATGTTACCCTTCTATATTTTATGCTCACTTTTTATCTTATGTTAACTGCTATGGTTAAGGTTTAATCCTTCCTGTTCTCCATATTGCATATATCGTATTTGTATTATTTTGCATGTCTTGCTGAGTACCTTCTGTACTCATTACTGGGCTCAGATCGGAAGGAAGCTGCTGCTTATGAGGATGTTAAAGACCCTATTGATCCATTAGAGTGGGACGATTGTACCTTCTAGGCCGCTCTATGCTCAAACGGTTCCTGTGGTGGAGTCTAGCAGTTTTTTTGTTTATCTGAATAAGGTTTTATGAGCCATATGTTTATTAGCCTATGCTTCCGCTGTGCTGTAAAATTTGTGGCTTGAATAATGCATAAAGCAAAGTTTGTGCTTTTGTACCATTTTATGCGTAACTGAACTTCCTGAGCAGTTATGTATACGTGGGGCGTTTAGATCCTCCGAGCGTTCTCCACACAATCCTATAGGAAACTTTCCTATTTGGCACTTTGCAATAGATGATTGAAACCCCCTAAATCCTATGAAATTCCTTAGGAATGGCTTATGTAGATGTCGAAGGAAAGTTAGCAAGAGTTTCAACCTCTTGAAAATTTTTTCTTTCAGTTTATCTTTCTCATTCAATTTCTGTGTTTTTCGTACAGTCTATTTAAACAGTCATTTCTGTGTTTTTCTTATTTCTGTGTTTTGCCATTCCTGCGTTTCATTGGAGACTAAGGACAAGCCTAGCCTCTATAGATGGCCAAATGGGCCATGCTGTTCTAGGCTAGCCCGAGCACACGTGCACTGTTTATAGCCCAAGCAAGGCACGGCTAGATGCTGGCACCTCACGGCACGGCCTGGCCTGGCCCGCGAGGCAGTCCCATTTTTCAATATTTTCCTATTTTTTTTTATCATTTCTCCAATATTTTCCTATATTTGTCCCCTGTTTTTCTTCATTTTGCTATATTTTCCCCTATTTTTGCTATTTTCTTCTATTTTCTCGTAATTTTTCTTCATTTTCCTCTCTTATTTTTCTTTTTTCTCTTTTCCCTTTTCATGTTGGGCCGGCCGATGGGTCTTTTTAAACCTATGGGCTATTTTCGTGCTTGGCTCGGCACAGCATGCCTCCACTGTGGGTCATGCCCGCGCTCAGTCTGTAGCACGTGGGCCGGTACAACACAGCCTATTTCACCAGCTGTGCCTAACATGTCGTGCCTGGGCCGAGCCGGGCCATGCTGCCCATTTGGCCATCTATACTAGCCTCTACACAACCGGCCGCTCCACCTCCTCCTCTTTCCTCGGGATTTTTGATTATTTGCTATCTTCTTCGATGGCGTATTCTTAAATACTATCCTCCCGAGTGACTTTGATTATTTGCCACTGAATTCCCACAAGCTATTACTCGCATGCCATTTTGAACATAATTTTTTGCCACGTGGCTGCCACATCACCTAGACAACGTGCCATTGGGTGCAAAAATCTGATTTTGCCCCCTCCTTTTCTCTTCTTCCCTCCCTCAATCTCTTTCATCCCACTCCTGGCCAGCAAGGATCCCGGCGAGCTCCCCACCACCGCTATGTCGGCGCGGGGACGGCGGAGGAGCATGGCAACAGCCATGGGCCTCCCGCCGCCGGACGGACACAGAGTGCAACCTTGAGCAGCTCCGTAGGCCGTCGTCGGATCCGCAGTCCCTAACCTCGTCAATGCCTCTCCGTGTGCCGCCAGATCTGTCGCCCCGCATCGCCACCACCTCCCACAGATCATCTTGCAGGTTAGGACCTCACCGGTGGTTGCGTCAGCACATCGCTCTGCCAGCAGTAGGAATGAAGGAGCTCGTTGGCGTGAGGGGTAGGGTGATGCCGAATGGCACAGAAGCTAAGCGGGGGCGCCAACGAGGTGGTTGAGGACGGAGCGCGAAAGCCTCCCTTCCTAGTGGCGACGTAAAGCTCGACCCCCTCTGACCTGTCTCTTCGAGCTTGTCACCACCCCTGCTTGCAGTATCAGAGAGGAGGAAGATGGATGGGAATAGAGAGTTCAGGGGCATTGAGGTCATTTTACATCTAGATTGCTGAGATATCAACCATGAATGGTAAAATAGAAATAATTTTCGGATGGCAAATTATCAATGTTATTGGAGAGGACGGTATCTGGGAATACGCCAAGAGAGCGGCAAATAGTCAAAGATCCCTCTTTCCTCCTCTTTCCTGCCTTCTCCTCCCCCACCGCCGCGGTCGCCGCACTTCTCCGCTTCCCTGTTTTTTCCTGCGAATCCACCGACGAAGCAGCTGGATGCGCCCGATGGGGCAGGGCAACGAGGCCTCGCGGCCGTGGCAGTAGCGGCCGGAGCTCTCTCCGCTCTTCTCTTCGGACACACTCCAACCCGTGCGGATTGGCGATATCCCTTCCGTATTCCGCCCGGACCGCGCGTCGCACGGGTTCGTGGCGGTGTCGGCTGCGGCTAGAGCTGTAGACGAACTCACAGGGCTGAATACTGGTACGTATCGGATATGTATCCCTGTCTCCGATTATCTACCTACTTATATACGCGCGGCGTAAAATTGATTGCTTTTCTAGGTTAGGTCTTGAGGTTTCAAAACCTTCGATTCTTGGAGGAGGATGGCCTCGTCGTTGCTCCGATCCGCCGCCCGCGAGCTCCGGCGGTCGATCCCTCACCGCTCCTCCTATCCACCGCGCTTGGCGAGCGCTCTGACAGAGCGCCCGCGTCTCCTCAGCACCGATTGTGCCGGGAGGACCCAATCCTCTAGTAACCACAAGAAGATGAACTCCTCGTCCCCATCCCTTCCGAATGCGGCCCAGTTCCAGTCGCATCTGGAGAATCTCTTGCGCCCTGATTGCGCTGTGAGCATTGAGACCATCAAGGTAAGTAATCTCCTCCTCCCCTTCCTTCCTCTGGGATCCAATACATCTCTCAACCTTTTTTATATTACTGTCTTGCAACACCAAGTATATTTTTCAACCAATCTTTTACACCGCGTTGGGAGTTTCGCTTGTTAGGGCACAAAAAAAAAAGAAAACAAACGCATCTGGTGTTCTTTTAGTAAGACAAAATCAATTATGGGAAAACAATGACTACATATAAAGCTTAAAGTAATGGTTGGGAAAAAAGTGACTTTATAATGCTCAGATGTAATGGCTAATGACATGTCACTTTCTTAAGCTGTATCTCAAATTATCTCACATCTGTCGAATACTGGGCAATATCTTTCATACATCCAATGATTCAAAATCTGCACATAGGCTATTATTAGTAATGAAAGTTATTGGTTTGATATTGGGAGGGTATATATTACATGGCAAATTCCTAGGAAGAAGATATTATGAGTTAATGACCTGTAATTTGAGTTAACCCATGTTCTTTTAATGGAGAGCAAGAGGTTGTGACGGTCGGTACACACCAGGATTCTGAAGCAAACCAATGTTTTATTCCGTCTGCTTAGGAACAATTCTCCAAGGATGAATTAATGGCATTCAAAAGGTATTTGCTCGAGAAGATGGAGCAAACTTTGGACGAGTGCAGTGATGTCTTGGAAGAGCGGTCCTCTCTGCTTCGACAACTCAAAGTGATATTAGAGGATAGAAATAAACGGTCTGCCCAAAAGTAAGCTTTAACTTCATTTATCTGGTTATATGCACACATATTCTACCCTTTTTATTATTATTATGTTTTTTCTTTTGATGTGCAGGTATCTTCTTGTTAAACAATGGGCAGTGTTAATTTCTTACTCCTCTGTTTTTGCTCTTGCTCTTTATAATCTGTATTTGTTTAGTTAAGGTGAAAAATGTCGGCTGCAAGCTCATAGTGTGTTGTAAAACATGCATTTCATTATTGGTTTGTGACCCTTGACTATTGTGATTATGTTACGAACTTTTGTGGTCAATAGTGATCAATCTTTGTTCTGGATTTAATGTACTCCATATAAAGAAGATCTCTAAATTTGTAGGCACTTAATTGAGCCTGGGTCCTCTACTTGAGTTGGAGGAAAAATTCTTTCGCTAGCATTAGTTCATTTGATCGTCCACAATAAAGATTTCCAGATGTGCATATGTCCTGGTTGATTAGTATTTTTTTTGTGGTGGCTGGTAGCATTATATGTTTAGACTTACGATGAAGGTTTTTTGTTTGTACCATTGAACTGGAGATTTTGTTGGCTCGGAAAATCTGAAGCTGTTCTTTTCGGCTCTTTCTTTTGTAGTGCAAACCTTTACTGTTACTCTTTTCTTCATTGTTATTCTAACATGATTTAGTCTGGTTTGGCTGCCTACGCAAATATGGAGGTATAATAAACATGCTTCTGTTACATGAAGTTCCACTGCATGCCGATTGTGATGAATTTGTTTTTTCTTTCAATTTATTGGGTTGCCTCCGGTAGTCATTCTATGAATAAGTGGTCTTCATTAGTTTCTTTTGTTGCCCTCAGCAGCTTCAAGAGCATGCCAGAATGTTGTTGTCTCTCTCTCTCTCTCTCTCTCTCTCTCTCTCTCTCTCTCTCTCTCTCTCTTGATAACTGAACGTTGTCATTTCTGTCTTTCGGGTATTCAGTGATATGGTGATGAATTTTTTGTTCAGCTTATAGATATATCAATGCATTATCTTAAATTCTGATTCAGAAATCCACTTCAAATCAATTCCATAGATAGGTTCATAGTTACACTATCTCAAATGATACCCTCATGTCATCAGAGACACAAAAATACGGTCATGCAAAAATACTTTTAGATTAGAATCTAATAATGCCGCCATCCTGCAAATTATGTCCCAGCAAATCTGCTTCGTCCGTTTTAAAAATCGACGATAAACATAAGGCGACGTGGATAAATTAAATTGCAGGAAAAGAAACAACTCTCTAAATCGAGATCTCAAAAGAATAGAAGTACTCGTATATCGGGTGACGCTCTTTTTTTTTTTTTGGCAACAGTCTCTCTGACTACAATTCTGTTCCCCTCCTGTCTCCAGATACCTCCTAAGTAGTTAAAAAGAAAGAATTCTTCGTTCATTTCACTCGCAGCCTGAATCAGCTAAACTGCCCTGCTGCACGGCCGACCCGTCAGTATGTTTTACCTCCTCAATCCTGGAGGAAAGCAGTGGTTCAAAATGGACAAAATGCTTCTCCATGCCCAGCGAGTGAAGAAGCTCATCCTCACACAAAATCTTCGGAGTCTTGGACTTCTCCATCAGAAGAATGCCCTCAGCTACTCCTTCAGTACCGCAACCTTCTGGCATGTCGCTACCAAAGATTGGGCTCTGCTTCTGCAGATTGTTTTCAGTTTCATCCATACAGCAGCTCGTGATGAACTTCTCTGTGGCATTTATTTTCAAATTCTGAGTTATTGGAATAGAGACAGTCTCATTATTAGCTGGGTAATAGCATTGCATCCCCAATTCAGATTCAATTCTCTCCTTCAAGAAAGCCATTTGAGGCTTTTCACCATGAACAAGAATTACATGATTGGGTGAAAGAAATTCAGTAAGATCCATGATCCCCTTTGAGTCTGTATGAGGACTGAACGACAGTTGATGGATCTGTTGCACAAAGAAGAAAACTAATTATAGTAGAATGAATAGGGATTACAAAGGTTAGTGATCGGAACTCCAACAGATAGGCAAGATAATAAAAGGGGAAAAAATGGAAAATTCAAGATACTAAAGGATCTAAAGTTGCTAATATTTATGTTTTTCACTCTAGAGCTAATATTCTAATACTTGGATATAGTAAAAATTCAGAAATTTGAGAAGTCAAGTTGCACAATAATCAGAGGTGAAAGAACTAACTTCTAAGCAAGATCTGAACAATAGTGGACATTTAGTAAAGTAATAAAGATATCTTTAGTTATGATATAAGGTGTACAAACAAAGGTCAAAGATAATATTCAAGGCACCATGTATGTTCTATGGTAGGCAGAACATTAGAACGTATAGCCACCGACAGCAATCAGTAAGTGTGTAACATCTTGTAACCATTTGTTTGTCACATCCTTGATTTAAGTCCTTGAATTTGAAAACTTCTTTTTAGACAAAAGTGAAAATTAAATGGAGCAACCTGACATCTGACATCAATATGGGTGTCCTTGTCTATGTCAATCCTGGTAGGTTTTCCAGACATCAACTTATGGCCAATGGTTCCAGCAACACAATATCTACATGGAAAACAGCAAAGTAAGGTGATATCAAAACACAAAGATCACAGCATAAAAGTTTTAAGCAAGCAGTCCAATTTTCCTTTCATATTGTGCTTATTTTAGTACAGGACAAGAAAAAATGATCACAAGTCACAATTGAAGCAGAAAAATGCATATAATGATAAATGAACATTCAACTCCAAGCAAAAAGACATCATCGTTATGTTCAACTGTCCAAGAAATCCAGAAGGCTGATTAGGTTTCTCTGGTGCCAACAGAAATAATTTATTCAGCAAACTAATGTATAGTTTCTTACAACATTATAAAATATGGAAGAAACAATAAATTACCAGAGTTAAGAGGAATACCCAGGAAGTGTAACCAGATTTTTTTCTGATGGGGCCCATTTCTTAAACACCTCAAGGGAAAATCCACCACTAACCATACCAGGTGTTGCAAAAAGTACACATGGACCAGGATTGTTAATGAACGAACGCTCAAAATGGCAAACTGCAATGTGAGAAAAATTCAGTGGTCTGTACATAACATAAACACAAATGATGTGCATAATAACTCTAATTTAAGAGGTACAGCGTAGGTGTCAATAGCATATCTTCAATATCAGCATTAGCAACATTCATTAAAGAAGCTACATCATGAATGCATGCCACATAGCTTCTTATATAGGAGTACAACTAAAAGGAAAACATACTGCAGGTTTATAAGTTTTCCCTCACACAGATGCGCTCTATGTTCATTCTACATATGATTCAAATGAGGTGTTTTTCCAAGGACATACCATGCTTGAAGTCAAATGGGTTATGAACTGTGTAGCTGTTCTTGATCTTTTGGCTAGTCCATCCAATAAGCATTTTGTAGTACATGTTAGCTTGAATGGTTAAACCTATCAAACAAATACAACCATAAATAAAGTGGACAAATACATAAAAGCAAGTTAAAGTTGGACAAAGACGCACATACCAGCTGAGAAATAAATAGGAATCTTCAAGTTCATCCTTTCCCAATAGTCATCCAGTAGTATGCATAGCTCCTGACACACATTAGAGGAGAAAATTGGTAATATGCCACTCCTCAAAGTAGGCTTTGATAAAATGCCACTATGGAGACTGCTTCAATAAAATGCCACTCTCTTCATAGCTACATCTATATTTTGCCACTTTTGGAGTTTCAAGGATATTTTAATTTGTTTTCCACATTAGAGAAGTGTATCACTTCTGATTATGGAAGCTTCAAACAGCATACTCCAAAGGACAGTTTTCCAAAAGGATCCTACTCTTAACCTTTATAATGTAGCTCATCGAAAAATGAAATGTATCCTCACATATAATTAAGAGAGGAGTGGTGAGTACCTGTGCTCTTCCAAGAGCAAATGCCGGAATTAGAACTTTGCCACCTCCAGAAACACACTTATGGACCTAGATAATATATGTTCTCATTAAAGTGATGAATTTACTAGTAGTATATACGAAATTTGCAGGTAAAGATCATAAAGATTCAATGTGTCAATACAATCAACATGATTTATTTTGGACAAAGTATCGGAACTTGAAAAAAAAAAGATAAACTCTTGGCTAAAGACAAGTCGTAATTAGTATTTTGTGAACATTAATTCCCTGGAGGTATTCATGCCATAGAAATGTACAAAACTAAGGCCCCATTTGATTTAGATTATTGCTAGGGATTACCTACTTGATTATAGAGATAAATTAAATATTTTAAAAAATAAACTTAACAAATAGCTTGAAACAAGTGGCCTAAGCAATGCAGTAGAAGAAAGTTTTTTGAGAAAACCCGTTCCAATAATCTGGTGAATAATCTGAGAAGAATTGGGCCATAAGTTTGCACAATGCTACAAGCGCAACCATCAGCATCGATAAATGTAACACATATCTTGCATCACCATGTGGATTGCATAAGTGTTACACAAGAAACCAAATACAAAAAAAAAAAAGAAAGCAAAATGGTAGTGCGAAGGTTCAGAGTTTCATACTGCTTTTAAGAACTCCCTCTCTCGGGCATGCTTTGAGTCACGCACGGTTTTAGCATATGTGGATCTGCAGATAAAAATTTCAGTTTAATACTTACACACATTGAACCTAAAACAGATACACCAAAGAACTGCACCTCAATATTCCATTGTATTGGTAAAACATTAAGACAACAGTACAGAACAAGGTAGACTATAATTCCATAAAGCCAATGATGGATCATTACATTAGAACTAAACATCACAAGAAAAAAGTAGCAAAATACACCTACCTAATTGTTAACTGCAAACGGGATTTCCAGCTACATGTCAGAACAGAGGCTAACAACAGGAACCAGACACCGGTTTACTGCTAAGTAGCTGTGTGGAAAACCTGATATCATAAAGACAGTTGCAGAATGAAATGACACACACACACACACACAAAAGAGCTATAAGAAACAAGACAACAAAATTACTACCATGTGGTGCTAAAATATAATTAAGAACCTAATCCTCTAAGTGGCATTCAGTACAAATCTACAACTACAACACTGGGTCAACATTTCAAAAGGCAAACATGATGCACAAGGGCATAACTATAATTTGAATTTGTAGCATACTCTGTTATCAAGAGATTCAACTTCAGACGATCAATTTGCGCTGCCCCAAGATGTCTATCTGGTGCCATATTGTAATCTCCAGTGTACACAATAGCAGCATCTCCAACTTTTGCATAAATCATTGCAGCCCCTAGAACCTTGCATGTGGAAGAATGATGAGTAAATAAGAAAGTACAGAACAATATCAACATTAACTTCCAAGAATTTAAACAACAATACATTAATACTGCACTGAATATGGGACAGAAATGTATACAGCACATACATGTCCAGCATAATAGGCACGGATCAAAAAGTCCTTCTCTACTTGAATGGTCTGCTTCAGGTCCAATGGTATAACTGAAAGGTCCAAATGAGAACTATCATACATGCATACTTGAGTGCCAGCACAATATCTAAGTAGACTAGTGAAATAAATGTGAAAACTGGACACAAAACATTACCTTTCTTCATACAGCGTAGGATGTCTTCATAGCTATATTGCTCTTCCTCTCCTCTATGATCTACCATTACTTTCCGATAGTCTTCCAGCATCAATGGAGCTAAAGCCTTTGTTGGGTACTGCTTGAGGTACAACGATTTGAGTTATGAGATGAAGATCAATCACTCAGCAAGAGAAACCAAGCTTTCACATGCTACTGATGGACCATATATAGTTCACAGCACATACTTTTGCTTATATAATTTGAAAAGATCATCTCAACAAGATCAACAAGTTCACTGAACTCCTAGGCCATCAAACATTTTCACACAGGACCATGGGCACTATTAGGTACTGCAGTGGCAGTCACAACTCACAAGCTGAGTGGATATTAGTGTTTGATACTAGCTAAGATGCACCAAAATCCAACCTATGACAAGTTAATTTGAAATCCAACCCCAATCTACTTTTTTTAATGAAACCCCGTTCTATCTTAAACAGACTACATACAACAAAGCAGTGCAATCATAATACTCAAGCAATAAAAATAAACTAGTTAGAACTCACAGTCATGTAAACTGGGCCGTGGTAACCGCAGACTTCGGTGAAGTACGGCAGCGCCCCAATATGATCCAAATGGCTGCAATACACAAACTTCACACCGCTATTAACCGTGCAAGCAACTGAATATGCTGCTGGCCTGCTACCAATCAAATTAATTCAATTTTGGCACACTACATACAAGTGGGAGATGACGACGCAGGAGATGGCGGCAGTGTAGTCAGTGGCGCCGGGGGCGAGGACGCGCGCGAAGTCGGGGTAGCGGCGGCTGTCGTGGTGACCCATGTGCATGCCGCAGTCGAACATGACGCGCTTCCCGCCGATGGTGACCACTACGCAGCTCTTCCCGACCTCCTGCCCCGCCCCTGCGCATCACCATCACCGGGTGTGGTAGTCTCCAATCAATCAATCAATCCGTGCGAGAAGAGGAGAGGGAGGACTGGAGGAGGACGGGCGGGTACCTAGCACGAGGCACTCGATGGCCATGGCGCCGCTTCTGTTGCTTCTCCTCCTCCCTCGCTGCTCCACGACGGCCTCCCGTGCCGCTCCGCCGCCGGCCTGCCGCGTCGCGTCGCTCCTCCGCCTTCCTTGCCGCGCCGCCGCCTCCCCGCGAAGCGGCTCGTCTTCTCCGAGGAGGGCGCGGCTCGTTGGCTGGCCGGCTAGAACGGATGGCTTTCGTCGGCTGTGGGCCCTGTGCGCAACAAGCCCATATCAGTATGGGCCTCAGGGCCCACCATGTCAGAGCCCAGCCGCCGCTTGCTCGGTCAACGGTTAGTCAACGTCCACGTGGCAGTTCATCGAGAAATTCCACCGCTTCTTGCTCAACATCCTCTTCCTCCTACCACGACCACGAGGCGAGAAGAGGACAAATCGCGAGGCAGAGACGACTAGTACGCGATGAGCTCGGAGGCGGCGACCGACGTCGTCGTCCACAGCGGCGGGTGCCACTGCCGGCGGGTGCGGTGGCAGGCGGAGGCGCCGGCGAGCGTGGTGGCGTGGATCTGCAACTGCTCAAATTGCTCCATGCGTGGGAACACCCACTTCGTCGTCCCGGCAGCCAAGTTCACACTCGACCCCGGCGCCGCCGAGTTCCTCACCACCTACGCCTTCGGCACCCACACGGCCAAGCACACCTTCTGCAAGGTCTGCGGCATCACTTCCTTCTACTTCCCGCGGTCCAACCCCGACGGCGTCGCCGTCACCGTCGCCTGCGTCGACCCGGGCACCCTGGTGCACGTCGAGTACAGGCACGCCGACGGGAGGAACTGGGAGGAGTGGTTCGCGCGGAGCGACATCTCCGACTCCTCCAAGCCCAAGGAGGCGGCGGCGGCGGCGGCGCCGGCCGAGTAAGACTTCGCTGGTCCTGTGGTGATGGCTGCTCGGTAAGTTCCCCTCCTGGCTGGTGTATTGTGAACTTTCTGCAGTGTTAAAAACTTTGTGAGAATAAATGAATAAGTTGATATATGGATATGTGCAGTATTGTTAATTAATTATTACACATCCGTGTTGCAATTGGGAATTGGGATTTCCAAAATGGATGTTTCAACTGCCGCTTTCTCAAGTTCAATTCAATTGTCATTTGATTAAATCGAGATTAGAAGATGAATATGAGGATATGTTGCCATGTGGTGTGTATATCCAATGTGGATAAAATTCATATGCAATCAGCAAAAGCAGATGTGTGATTCGTGTTTACCCTATGTAGGTGATACGCGCGATACTAGTGAAATGCCACAGGAATCTCACTGAGAGCTCAATCACAGAATTATTCATTTGAATAAACCTTTATATACTTGACATACAATTGGAAGAAATAGGATCATAAATAAGAGATTGAACGGGTGATCAACTGATCACTACTTTACAGTACAGAAGTTCAGATGAATAGATGAATCCCGGAGATGACGTACTATCTATTATCGATTCAAGGAGACATATGAGACTGCCAAAGATTCTAGGTTGCCCTCTGCGCCGGAGGCTTTTCAGATGCAACGTTCCTGCAGGCTTCAGTCAGCCATGGCTTCTCGGACGCATGGTGACCACGGAATGGAATTGAGACCAACAAGCGACGAGGAAGGCCATGACAAGGGAATGCTAGCCCTGCTGTGAGTCTTGCTCAGATGGTGATGCTGCAAGATATGATGGATTAGCATGCTAGGCCTTTTGTAGGCTCGCGCTGAGAAGGATATACTTAGCATATTCTTTGAGCACAAACTTGCTGAAACCTTTTTATCCTCTTTAGTCTTTGTTGTTCTCTTCTTTATGCTTCACAACCAAATGGAGATCTAGTGCAACCTTTTCTGGCTTGTTGCTCTGTGGAACTTGTGGGTGACTGGGAGAAAGGAAGTGGTCTCCATTTCTTTAAAGAAAAACAAGAGCACTTGCTGGTAAGGGGATCTTTGAAGTTGGTCCCAGTCATGTGTCATCTCCAGACACTAATAATTCGTTAAGTATTAAGCACCTGCTCAATCAAACAACTTGTTTTCTGTAACAAATTGGTAATACAATAGGTAGAAAAATGTTTAATAATTTACTTCATTTTCTGTCATGATCACACAATCTTAGGACAAAACAGTTTCAAAAAGTGTAATAGACCATTGCATTCTGTGGAGGCTATGGCCCCGGATACCTTATGACAAGCATATGGGTCACTTGGACAGAGGATGGGCCTATCCTTGTAATTAGAGATATGGCTGGATTCGGCAGACTTAACCTTGTACGATAAGGAAAATACAGTCCTAGTTGGATGCGTTATATCTCTAGAAAGAGATCCCTTGGTCGTAGTCCGACTGGGACTCCTACTTTGTAACCCTGTCCCCCAGTATATAAGAGGAGGCAGGGCGCCCCATGAGAGCAGGTTGGATTGGTTCACCAGAATCACCGTCATACATCCTCAAAGGAAATACACCACAACTGGATGTAGGGTATTACCTCACATCGAAGGCCTGAACCAGTATAAACTTCTTGTGTTCCTTTGCAATCCATCAAGTTTCGATCCGGCGAGTAGCCCTATATATTTATTGTCGATGTAAAACATCGATACATTCCTTATCTTAAAACAAACAAAGTGTCGCAGCAGAGCATAAGTTATCACAAACATAGTTGCAGTCCTCATGAAAATGAAGGTGTACCAGCTTTCACCAACGAGCTGCAAAAAGTCAACTGGCCATCAAGTTTCAAGCCGACTAGAATTGAAAAATACGACGGGAAGACCAACCCCGGGTCCTGGCTCACGGTCTACACTCTAGTAATCCGAGCAGCTGGAAGAGATCACAAAGCCATGGCTAACTACCTTATAGTCGCTCTAGCCGACTCGGCGAGGACATGGCTAACAGGACTTCCCAAGCAATCAATCGGCTCCTGGGGAGAACTCCGGGAATGCTTTATCACCAACTTTCAGGGAACATACGAGAGGCCAGCTTCCGAGTATGACCTGTATCAGTTGCATCAAAGGAAGGGCGAGTCTCTTCATGACTTCATCAAGAGGTTTTCTGAGAAGAAGAACTCAATCCCGAAGAAGGACGAGGTCGTCATCGCTGCCTTTCGAGATGGAGTCAAAGACACCTCGTTCATCGTCAAATTCATTCGGAAGCCTCCGAACTCTGTCAAGGCTTTATTCGACATGGCAAACAAGTACGCCGACTCGGCCCACGCTATTGTTGAGGCCATCGATGACAAGAAGACACCATAACAGAAGGAGCGGAAGGACATCGATGATGCGGCTCGGACTAAGGTTGGGAACCACAAAAGCAAGTCGGACGACTTTATTGCGGCAGTCAGTCACAACAGTCTTCGACCTTCAACAACTGGAAATTATCAGAACAACAAGTAACATGCCCAGGGGCTTAAAAGCCCAAACGCAAGGATGGCATCCCCACTCCCAAATACCGAACAGTTAAGTCGCTTTCTGATGAATATTTCCTCACTTGGCCATGCCAATGCCGCAACCGCTTACACCTAATAGGTGTACAAGCTATACTTTTTTCTGTTTTTTCTCTTAATGCTTGCAAAAGTACTCGAGTAGCATAAATTCCGATCCGTAAAACTTTGCTCCATGAAAGATGAACTCAAGTCATCCAAAACGCGTGTCTGGGAAAGAGCCATGAGCCAACTCCCGACGCTAGGGGGCTATGACTAGTTGGGCAGAGTGCTTAAACGTAAGGAGTCAACTACTCGGGGAAATTAATATCACTAAGAGGAAGAACACGTATTTACATATATTGTAAGATACATTTGGGTGATTGTTTTCATCATCAAATGCTACTCATCCGATATGTTTATAATGCAGGGCCAGTTCCGCATACGCGTGAGAGGAACTTAGGGCTGTGAGCCTATCTCCTCCGCTCGGGCGCTAGACCAATCTGTCAAGAATCACTCGGAATGCTCCATAAGGGCTACTGACCGAGTACTTACACCAGTCGGGACGTCATCTTCCCTGGCTACGTTTCATATGTGGGCTAATAACCAACCTTCGGCGCCAGTCGGAGCTTGGGTACCACTCGGCTGGGTGAGGTACGCCCCATGAGGGTCGCTAGCCGAATCCTACGCTAATGCTAGGTTCGGATACCTTATTCGGTCACAACTCCGCTGAGTTAGGTACGCCCCATGAGGGTCGCCAGCCGAATCCTATGCTAATGCAAGGTTTGGGTACCTTATTCGGCTAATATAACCGACCTCCGGTGCTAGTGGGGGCTCGTGTACCACTCGGCTAAGTAGGGTATGCCCCATGAGAGTCGCCAGCCGAATCCTATGCTAATGCAAGGTTCGGGTATTTTATTTGGCCATAACTCTGTTGGATAAGATATGCCCCATAAGGATCACCAGCCGAATCATATGCTAATACAAGGTTCGGATACCTTATTTGGCCATAACTCTGTTGGATAGGGTACGCCCCATAAGGGTCGCCAGCCGAATCCTATGCTAATGCAAGGTCCGGGTACCTTGTTCGAATTTAATGAAGTCAGAGAAGACCTACATCGTCAATGCGCATTCGGAGTTCTCATGCACTGCGTCGCACCTGAGGAGGGCAAGCAGATCATGCGATATACCCACTCGGGCATCTGTGCCAACCTTGCTACATCCAGAACATAAGTCGGAAAGGCTTGCGGGCAAGGATTCTTCTGGCTGATTGCGACTACCGATACCAAAAAACTTATCATGACATGCGAGAGATGTTGGTTTTATAGGACTGCGCTGGATAGGTCGGTTTAGGCCGGTTTATTCAGTAGTAGACCACAAGATATGAGTTTCTCTATAGCACGCTCTATTGGGCCGCTCGCTGGCTGTGTTAAAATCACAGTACAGATGCTATTCCCAGAAACAGATCAAATAATCATATATACTTCTTGCTAAGCCTATAGACGGATGTATACATTCGGGTATCTGCATTATTTACCAGGTATTGAGGATATATCCTTATAAGGATCGACAGTTGGTCTCTATTAAAATTAGGGATACAGGTATCTCTCAAGTACACCTGACCACGTATTAGGTTAAAATCCATAATGTGGTACTCGGCTTACATGCTTAGCTAACAATTGCTATGAGCAAATATTTTTCTAGCTGACGAGCTAAAGAGTCTAACTTCTGAGTGGGATGCTACTCAGAAAAGACTATAAACACTTTTTCCAGCTGACATGACACTGAAGAGTCTTAACTTTCGATTAGCATACTACTCGGGAAAGACTTAAAAATATTCCGGTTGACATGATACCGAAGAGTCTTACATACCAGTAGTGCACTACTCGGGAAAGACTACAAAGTTAAAGATCTTTGACTTTATATTTAATTGTTTAAACACAAAGTTGGGGGGCTACACCTAATAGGTGCGCCTATTCGGCCCATACTATTTATACTTCTACATGGAGTCCTTCATAGACTCGTTGTCAGCTGACATGAAGCAGGACTCGGGAGAAGAAGCACTTGGACAAAGAGTACTCGGGAGCAATGCACTCGAAAATTTTTCACCGTGGAGGACGAGCACTCGGCATCAGCTGTGACTCAACTATGAAGGTCTCAGAGGCTACTGTGGAGGTCATAGGCCCCGGGTATCTCATGACAAGCATATGGCCCACTCAGACAGAGGATGAGCCTAGCCTTGTAATTAGAGATATGGCTAGATTCGGCAGACTTAACCTTGTACGATAAGGAAAGTATAGTCCTAGTTAGGTGCGTTATATCTCTAGAAGGAGATCCCTTGATCGTAGTCCAATTGGGACTCCTACTTTGTAACCCTGTCCCTCAGTATATAAGAGGAGGCAGGGCGCCCCTGTTAGTAATATGCCCTAGAGGCAACATGGAGATGCTATATATATCATATGCTATGTTTATAATGTATTGATTTGTTTCTTAAAATAGACATTATTATTGATCAATGAGTATATGACTTACTCATAAGACTCTTATTGTCAAATATTGCTATTTCTAAATGATCCCTGATCATATATCATATGAGGAACAAATATGATTCTAACATCAGTATATGTATTGATTGATGATCATGTCTCATGGATCATGGTATGAAGATATCAAATCCTTGATCATATATCATATGAGGAACAAATATGATTCTAACATCAGTATATGTATTGATTGATGATCATGTCTTATGGATCATGGTATAGAGATACCAAATCGATAATATGGACATATGTTAGTGAACATATGTTGGATAGACCCACCATGAGATACTGCAGAGATTCATGTGTCATCAGTTAGTCTCAAGTAGTGTTTATGTAGAGTCCTTAGACTTGAGATCATCATGGTTCCCAACATACGTGGTAGCTTATTTTGGGACTACTAAACACTACTCCGTAACTGGACAGTCATAAAAGTAGTCTTTAGGTTTGCTATGAAACATGTAGTGGGATGTGAATGATCAAGATAGAATTTGTCCCTCCTTACGGGAGAGATATCTCTGGGCCTCTCGATGTAATGGATTATGGAAGTGCATGGCTATGTTAGGGTGATTGAGGTGTCAATCACAAGTTTGTAATCCATCACAGGATCGAGAGAGTGATTGAGCTATTAAGAGGATGACATAAGTTTCGTCTTGAGCTCAATCGATATCGTGAGGCAAAGAGATTTGTACATGAGGACATTACAGGTTCAGCCGATATGATCTTTACGTATATTTTGGGGCTAATATGACTTGTTAGAGGCCGCTATTAACAAGGTGATCAGAAAGGCGTTTCCGGGTCACGACAAAATATACATGAACCTACAGAGTCGCACGCTTAATGAGTTGGAACACTTATTCGAATGTAATTCGAATATAGGCTCAATTCGGATAGAGATCCGAGTAGACTCTTATTGGGTCTCGGTCCATGAGATCCAAGTGAGTAGGTCTATATATAGGGAGGCGAGGGGCCGAGGAGATTCACGTTTTTTTGTTGACTTTGAGCCAAACCCTAGCCGCCACCTCCCGAGCCAAACCCTAGCCGCTCGCGAGTGCTAGTACACTCGCAATTGGCGTTTCAGCCCTAAACGTGTAGATACCGGTGGAGGCGCTGCTCATTGCGGCGTTGATCGGCATCAACGCTGATTAGATCGACTACTTCCACTACTACCTCGACGCGCACGTGGTTGGACCAGCTTCTCCAACCCTTCTTCCACTGCACTGCGCGTCTAGTGATAACGATTCATGATCCCTCTCTCGTATGATGTCCTGGTGTGCGCGGTAGAAAAGTTTTGTTTTCTGCTATCGTAGCCTATGCGTACTCCTTTAGCCCCATGAGGGCAGGTTGGATTGGTTCACCAAAATCACCGTCATACATTCTCAAAGGAAATATACCACAACTGGAGTAGGGCATTATCTCACATCGAGAATCTGAACCAGTATAAACTCCTTGTGTTCCTTTGCAATCCATCAAGTTTCGATGTAACGAGTAGCCCTATATATATATTGCCGATATAAAACATCGATACATTTCTTATCTTAAAACAAACAAAGTGTCGCAGTAGAGCATAAGTTACCACAAACATAGTTGCAGCCCTTGCAACTGTTTGGTCAAGTTTAGACTTGGTCCTTTTTTTAACTCTATGGATGTTCATTCACCATATGTCTAAAGTCCAGTTCAATTTCAGTATTGATGCACTGCCATACATTTTAACCCATCCTATACAGATTGATGTGGTTCTCAAAAGATGGCGAGTCCCTCTGCTTCACCATTCGACTGTTGGAATTCTTTGAAAAAGCAATGTACCACTCAGGGTTACATGCCTACCCAGTATTCAGTCTTCCATTCTACAATGCATTATAAATTACTTGAACATTGCAACAGTTGATGATCTGATCGATGCGTGGAATTCTGATGCCCAATTTGGCAAAGCACCATCACTATGCACATCAGCCTTTTATTGCTCGACAATGATGCATCAACAACCTCTTCTATAACCTGTCATGAGGAATGCCACATTTGATTTTTTTTTTTCCATTTGTTCATTTCTAGATAATGGAAAATCTTTCATTTGTTCATGACTGACTATTTGAATTCACTGATGAAGCAAACATTCTTTTTATGAAATGAAGCAACAAAGAGAGCTAGTTTGTGACTGAGACCTGACAATTGTGATCTTCTGGTATTTAGATGATATGATGTTCCAGATGCAACACGTGTAGCTGATTCTCTTTCGGTGTCTGAAGTGGCTGGGCACATGGAACGAACAATTCCTGTAGGAGCAGGGCGCATTATTAAAGTGCCAAGTCACATCCCTGATTTTTGAAGGATGCTCAGGAAGACAGCATCGACACTGAGGATCCACTTTCTGTTGTGGCAGGGACTCACTGGATCGAGCAACTTTAACTTGTGTTTGTGGTAGTCGTTGTCCAATGCCAAGTTCGAACCCATATTCTTAAAATGATTGCTTGCCCATGGTTAACTATCTTCATGGGAAAATGAAAATAACCTGCCAAGTGCCAACTGCATTAGACCGGTCCTTCTCTGTCCAGACAAGGCCGAAATGAGGCCAGGTTCCCTTACCGTCTGCGAAGGTACACTCCCCTGGGTAAGACGGTTATCGTGGTAATCACCAAAAACCATTAGAATTTTATCTTTAAAAATTTAAATTTAAAATTTTTAAATCTTACGATAAGATTGTGGTTACTGTGGTTAGCTCGTAGTTACCGTGTGATAAGCTGCGGTAACCACGATATTGAAGCTGAAAATAAAAAATTGTGAAAAAATGTAAAACATAGTAAAAATTCTAGAAAATTGTAGAAAATTCATGAAAATTATGAACATCTCTAAAAAATAACGTAATATTGCATAAATTTTTTTGCATAATACTTGCTAATATTTTTACACTTAAATAAAGTAGAAATCATATACCGACCCAACTCTTATTTTTTTCAATTTCAATGTAGCTCCAAAATATAAAGTAAAATTTATCATTTTTACAAACTTTCTTCACCATAGTGATCGACAATTCAAGTACTAGCTACTAGAATTTTTTAGATTTTTTAATTTTTTTGAAAATTTGAATTCGGATGAAATTTAAACAAACCATACCGCCGGTTATCCCTATCGTACCCCGACGGTATGTGTGGTTACCGCGATAACCGTGCGGTAGGAGAAACACTGAATGAGGCAGAGGCAGACTGAACTGTAAAGTCTGAACAATGGCAGGTGAAGCAACAACTGTTGGTTAAAAAGGGGAACAAACAAGTCTGAAATAAAAAGGCTTTGCTTTGCTGTGTTCGGTAGATTAGATTATGATCATTAGGCGGTGGGCAAGCGAAGCATTGCTCGCGTTGCAAGAAAGGAACATTCGTTTGTGTTTTTATTTTACAGTTTTGATTGCTTGCTAAGGCCGACCGCGATCTGATTCTTGGTAAGCTGGGATTGACAGAAAAATGCAAGCTGGTTGCAAGTGGATTCCTCTGCGATACACGCTGATTTGGCTAGCAAACATTTGTGGCTCACAATCTTATCTTGGGTTGTAGTGTCAGCCTTAGCGAGATGATGAAATTGTGAACTACAAATGAATTTTACGAAATCCGACATTGCACAATCTTAGATTTCAACCCTCAAAAGCAGAAACATATTTTATTCAAAATCTAACCAAAAGAACACAGTTTAGGGAAGCTCCAAAATTTAGGCGAAGAAATTCGAACAAAATCCCCCGTCGTTTCGTTAAGTTTATCAGTGATAAAAAAAATAATTTATAAGTAAATTTTTATATATGTATCTGTAGCGATTAAAAACAGATGCTAAAAAATAAACTACGATAAAAAAAATCATAAAATTAACTCGAAAATTAAACTATAAAATTTAAATTTAACAGCGAACTTGTAAGCGAAAGGGCAAACGATGGAACCCTCTCCTAAGCAGAAAGCGACCCTTGCGGCGGTGGCTCGCAGCCGCGCCACCTGCTCCGACCCGACCGACACCGCCGCGTCGCTCGCACTCCGCGTGTCGTCTCCGTGCGGATTTCTCGCGAGCACCCACATCCACTCACACACACACACACTCTCTTCCGTCGCCGGCGGAGGCCGAGCGGCGGGACGGCTACCGGCGCCGCTGCGCGCGCCTGCCCAGCGGGAGCAGGCGAGGGCGCGCCCCGGGACACGCGGCGGCCTTCGTCTAGCTGGATTGTCGGTTCGTTTTCTCGTCCTTCCCCTTCTGTTCTGAGCGCAAGCACACGCGTAGGTCAGTCCTGATTTCGCGTGTCCCTGGGCGGAGCCCGGCGATCTCCTGGTGGATGGATCTCGCCTCCGGTTCCTCGGAGGGCGCGTCGCGGTAGGTCGGCTTTGTTCCCGCGTCGGCGAGGCTGTGGTTACTTACGGCGATGTTTGATGCGGAATGCGATCCGAATTGGGGCTCTTGGATCAAACAAAAGCAATCTGACACGCCTTCTGGGAACAATTTAGTACTGCCTCGATTTGCGGGGCATTTGGAGATTGATTTCTCACCTGGGCAGAAAATACCAAAAGTTTGGGAGGCTCCGGGCGTTAGAATTGCTCGCCGTTTGGTTGTTCGATTAGCAGAATGGGTCGTTCTGCCTAGTCTCGGTGCATCTCTGCTCCGGAATTGGTCATATAACTGCTCACTGGTTGGTTGTTCGATTAGCAGAATGGGTCGTTCTGCCTAGTCTCGTACATCACTGCTCTGGAATTGGTCATATAATTGCTCGTATATGGGGAAGAAGATTGGCCTTAACCACTTCTCATTTTCCTGTCTTGCTTCGATGTGTGCAACACTTTGTAGATCAGCTTTGAGCTTTTCAAGTTCTGAAATTACAGCATTTATGCCCTGAAGATCATTTATACTATATTGTACTAGTTGATCTAAATTGAGAATAACAATGTCGTTTTCTATTTTCATGCATCAGACATTGCCAATCTTGTATGAGCTGTTTTCAGTCGTGGACCTGATTGGTTTATCTGCATTTGCAGGTGTGATGTTGGTGTCATCAATTTAGAGCAATATCTGAGTTCCTTGGAGGAGGATACTAATGTCCTATGCTACCTTACCGAGAATTTTCTAGATAAGACTTTTCTGGGATGAAAGGTGGTTGTCTACTGAGACCTCTTGTCAGCAAACTATGCCTCGGTTTCGCAGCTCTCCTCACAGCGCTGATTGTTATCTTGTCACTGGATGAAGCTCCAGTTCTCACAATCTTCAGCTCAACGCCAGAAAAATTGAAAGTCTTCTCTCAAGGTGTACCACCCTTCCCCTACTTTTTTCTGAAATTTTGATATTACTTTACTGAATTGTTATGTTGGTTAACTCTGCACAATATACCCTATGCTATGTTTGCTCACATGTTTATTGTATGGCTCTTCTGACATCAGGTTTCCTACAGCAGCAGGAGCAGCAACATCTTGAAGATAATACATCCAGGCAGAACAAAAGTAATTTTAATTGCTTGTGTGATGTGCTACTAAGTATAATACTGCATTTGTCTTTTGTGCACTGCTGACTTATGCTTATTGTTTTCCTTATGTATTGGAAGGCAATTCCTATGACAGTGATTTTTTTCCTAAAATTACATTTTTTAGAAAAGCTGAAGATTATTTTCCTTTAATAGAATCTTCTTCTTACCTTATAGATTGTAATTATGCAAAGGGGAAATGGGTGGCAGACAAGAAGCGGCCACTCTATTCTGGCAATGAGTGCAAACAGTGGCTTTCAAAAATGTGGGCTTGTCGAATGATGCAACGCACAGATTTCTCTTATGAGAATTTTCGGTGGCAGCCGCATGGATGTGGGATGCCTGAGTTTTCAGGGCCTAACATTTTGAAAAGGTATTTTACTTCAATTTTCCTTTTCATTTGGATCTCCTTAAGGACTGGACTTCTTTTAACATTTTCTGAGGCCTGCAGGTTGAGGCATAAAACTCTTGCTTTTGTTGGTGATTCTCTTGGTAGACAGCAGTTTCAGTCCATGATGTGTATAGCTACAGGTGGTAAATACAGCACAGAAGTTGAAGATGTTGGATGGAAATATGGCCTAGTCAAAGCTCCAGGTGCTTTAAGACCTGATGGGTGGGCTTACCGATTTCCAGGGACTAATTCCACAATCCTTTTCTACTGGTCTGCTAGTCTATCTGAACTGGAACCTCTGAATACAACAGATTCAGTTACTACTTATGCGTTGCATCTTGATCGTCCAGTTACATTTTTGAAGAAGTATCTCCACAGTTTTGATGTGTTAGTACTTAACACAGGTCATCACTGGAACAGAGGGAAGTTCAATGGAAACCACTGGGAATTGTACGCTGATGGGAAACCTGTAGGCAAAGGTAGACTTGCAGATCTGAACCGTGCAAAAAATCTTACATTGTACAGCATTGCCAGATGGGTGGATTCAGAACTTGTGCGATATCCTCGAAAGAAAGCTTTCCTGAGGACAATATCACCCAGGCATTTCGTGAATGGTGACTGGAATACTGGGGGAAGCTGTGGTAATACCGTTCCCTTGTCTAACGGAAGTGAGGTACTGCAGGATCATTCAAGTGACTTACCTGCGGAAAGTGCTGTGAATGGAACTCGGGTTAAGCTTTTGGATATAACTGCTATTTCACAACTACGAGATGAGGGGCATATCTCTAATTCTACTTTCAAAGGTAGAGCTTCAACAGGGATTAACGATTGCTTGCACTGGTGCCTTCCTGGTATACCAGATATGTGGAATGAGCTCCTCTTTGCACAGATTTAGTGCCGCACTTCAGTAAGGGGATTTTTCACAGAATCCGAAGACTTCCATTGGTGCTTTCTGTACAAAGGCTGTTTTACCTTAGCATTTAATTTATGGAACTTCTGGCCACCCATATGGAAGCAGTTGACAATATCAAGATGATAGTATGCACCCATAAGACTAGAAGTGATGCTAATGTATAGCTCGGTTCAGATTCGTTAGCCTCTTTTCAAGTCAGATATGGAACTAGCCTGCTACAGAGCCTTATAGAGTACTTCCCCAGGTACATCGAATTTTGTTTTCATTTTATTTGGAGAAAAAGCTACCACAGTCCACAGTTTACTATGTCAGCATATATTCTTTAGAAATACACATGCAAGTTGACCAAAGTGCTATATGCTCTTATACTCTAAATTAGAATTCTTGTTTCACGTCTGTAACCACAAACTCATTTCAAATGTTGTAACATTTTGAAAAGTTTCATGTAATCATTGTAGAGTTTATACATACTCAGGAAGAAATATAAACATGGCATCTGTCCATTGTGCAAAATCTGTGGATCATCCTTCCTCCTATTGGAGTGAAATCTGCCTGTGTTGCTAAATAAATAAATGAAATAATCAGATACCCAAGTATAGGGTTTTACCAAACTTAGGGTTTTACGTGGGGAGAATGGCATTACTGTCTAGGATTGGACAAGGCCAGCATGAAAAATGCATAGCCATTTGCCAATTACTGTTGTCCCTATTTGCAGAGGCCGAGACGTAAATCAATTTCATTTTTCGTTTTGTTTGCCAATTACTGTCACCAGAAACCTTCCTCATGGATGGCGAGGCATTCACTCCCTGTAAATAAAGAGGGCCAACCGCCTTGCTTCTATTGGCTGAAGCTTCAACAGGACGGCAAACTGATGACAAACGTGGATCTCTCGACAAATGACAGATGGACAGCTACCCAATTCCTCAAAGAAAAATCCTTTGACCGAACAGCAAATGACATTCGGATAGACAATCCATTACAAAAAGGAAAGAAAGAGAAAAAAAAAGGATCAGATAGACCTACTAATCCTTTCACGAGCCACGTCCTTATCTTACCCTATACAAGCTTGGAGTAGCCACTGTTGTACTCGACCCTGCATGCCTTCCACATGCATTACACTGCAATATCAAACGGAGCCCTAATTAAGCTAGAAAATGACACAGCTATGGTTGTTGAGAAGCCATGAAATAGTCTCCGTTCCTCAAATACTTGTTACCAGACACCATGCTACTCGTCTTTCTTTTCAAAAAAATATATATTAAACACTTAAAAGGATACCATTTTATTGAAGTATATTGCATTCTAAACGTAAGTATTAATCATTTGTTCAACATAGTTTAACTATTTAAATTTAAAAATTATTATCTCTGTTTTAAAATATAATAACTTGTAGGTATACATCTTATCAAGCATGTCTAGATACATGCCAAAGACGGGAGTAGTATTAGTGATCAAAGTTAAAATATTGCCGATCGTGACAAGTATTTAGAAATGGGACGAGTAGGAAGAGCGATTGCATCATCCTCCATGGTCTTGTCGTCACCAAGGTGTCTTATCGTCACCAAGGTTCAGAAAACCAGATGCTACAAAACGAGCTGCTCTGGAATTTGACCTCATGTGTCAGAATCACATTCCACCACCCTAACAACTTGGACAACTAATGTCAACAAAAAGGGAGAAATCACAGATGATTAGCCAGCCGGAGGCGAAGAAATGTTTTGCTTAATTCAGCCAGAAATAATTAATCTCTTTACAGCCGGTTACTACTACTGAACATAGCATAGCCTTATCTCATCACCAGCATGATCATCTTGTAGCCTTTTTACCCCATACGGCATAACCGCACAAGACCAAAAAAATCAAGCATTACAACCACCGTCTCAGCCTCCACTATTGCCATCCATCATTGGCAGCAAGAACTACACATGCTGGAAGAGACCTAATCCAATCCTAAGCCCCACAGCACTGTGCAGCAGCAGTACATGGACACAGTACAGCACGAGCTGAAGCCGAAAGAAAGAAAGATGAAATAATTGACGCCTCCACCAGGCAGCAAAGGCCGCGCACCAAGCATTGACACCAACACCACACGGCAGCAAAAGGAGTGGCTCCAGTGGCTGCAAATTCATCTCGGCCAACTTTGGAGCCTTATCTGTGACGGTGAAATGAAACTGAATTTTGACAGAAGAACATGGGGTTAATTTCTGCGGGGTTTATGTACACACCGGAGAAAATGTTTTAACTGAGATGCAAAAAACACCAAGGATGCCGGTGGTGGACGATGCATTTTGGCTCCATTTCATTGCATTCCTAGAGTATGTACACCTGGGAGCAGCGAGCGATGATCCCTTCCAGGACAGCATGCCTTATTGGGGGAGATGGGGGCAGGTGTGTTTCACCTCAGGGCGGTGTCTGCAGCATCAACAGGTGTGGGCGTGATGCTGTGCATCTCGTCGGAGACATTGGCGAGGCCCTGGATCAGCCGTACGATGTCAGCCGGGTCATCCAGGTAGTACTTGGCCTTGCTGGGCTTGCGACCAACAGTGCAGGCGAAGACCTCAGCGTCTGGGCTTAGGCGGCTGTCTTGTGCTGCGGTGGTGATCACCTCGAACATGTCTTCGTCGGAGCGGTCATCACCGATGCAGAGGACAAAGTCCGGAAGAAGGCTGTTCTCCTGTATTATTGACAGCAGCCGTTTTGCCACAAGGCCCTTGCTTACACCCTGTAGAACAGTAAATGGGTTGAAACTTAGCTACCAGAAAAGTGTCATGTTAACACTAGTGAGGTAACACCACAAATTTTCTGTGAGCCAGCTTACCTGTGGCTTCACCTCAACATGGTTCAGGCCAGCTTTTACTGTAACTGGCTCATTTGCAAGGACACTCTCCAGGTGGTCATGGAGCTCCTTGGCTTGGCAAGATCCAAAATCAGGATCAGCATCCTCGTAGCTCCAGACTATCGCGGTCTCCTTGTCCTCAATTGTTGACCCATCTGTTGTCTCGGTGTATGTTTTCATCACAGGCTCTGCAATTTGCTTCCAGCTGCAGTCTGTCACTGGGACACATGTCTCCCATTCTGCATCTCTCCTCAGCCTACAGCAGTTAGGTGTAAAGAGTAATTCAGTTGAAGTTAAATGGGCAGTACAAAATCACAGTAATTTCATTCCAATAATAAAGTTAAGAGGCCATTGGCTCATTGCTTATGAATTTGCAAAAAGAAATAAAGAAAATAATTACCTGAGGAAGTATCCATGCTCAGCAGCTAGTCCTAGGTTGTCACATGATGAGAACCATTCATCTAGAGTCGACCGCTTCTTTGTGCTCACAAGGAAGACCATGTTGTTCTGATCATGGGACAGGCTGTTCAGAATGTCTATCGTTTTAGAGCTTGGGCTCTTACCAAACGATGTTTGAGGCATCAGCGTCCCATCATAGTCCAAGAGAATGATTCGTGTGGTCATCCTCCGGTAGGCTGAGACAAGGTGCTCAACTGCAAGCTTCTTGAAGTTTGGATCAAGGGCTACAACCCTAAACCTTAGCCCGAATCCTATCCCCCAACAACGCCTCCTGCTATGGTCCAGACAAGTCCTCTCCAAATCTTGCAAGAAGCTGTTTGCCCAGTATCCAACATCATGTGTGCTCACATATTTGTGGTGCTTCTCATGCCTCAGCACCTTCTCCCCTTCAGGCATCTCCAAAGCTGAGTCCATTGCATCAGCCACGGCATCGATGTTCCAAGGGTTTACCCGAATTGCACCACTTAGGGAAGGTGAACAGCCGATGAATTCTGACACAACAAGCATGCTCTTCTTCCTTGCTGATGGACTGAGACCTAAGATCCTGTCTAGTTTTTCATTGCCTTGCCTAGCAATGACGTACTCATATGGGATAAGATTCATGCCATCTCTCACTGCAGTCACCAGACAGCACTCGGCGACAACATAGTAGGCCATTCTCTCATAGAACTGCAGTGGCCGATCAATCAATATAACTGGCTGGTAACCTGGCTGCCCAAATGCCTCATTGATACGCCTCACCATTGCATAGCTCTCATCCTGCACCTCTTTCACATCTTTTCCCCGTCCCCTGGCTGGATTGGCAATCTGTACGAGCACCACCCTTCCTCGCCATTCTGGATGCTGCATCAGGAGCTGCTCAAATGCCAAAAGCTTCAAGCTAATTCCTTTAAAGATGTCCATATCATCTACACCAAGCAACATCAGCCGGTTCTGGTCGCAGAACTGCTTGAGAAGCTCAGACACCTTGACTCCCGTCTCCGGGAGATTGAGCACTGATCGCAGCTGCTCCAAATGGACTCCCACTGGCAATATCTTGATAGTAACAGTCCGTCCATAATACTCCAGCGCAATGTAGCCCTCTGTGACTCATAACTTCAACCCGAGCATCCTTCCACAGCAGACAGGAAATGCCTAGCATAAATCAAAGGTGTGGAATCCAATCAAATCGGCATTCAGAAGCGACCGGAGTAGCTCCTCACGAACCGGCAGTGTCTTGTAAATCTCCGACGACTGGAACGGGCTGTGAGGAAGAACCGAGCTTGACCCGGTTTTGAACCGCTTGCGGAGAAACGTCGGCAATATTCATGAGATGGTAATCGTGCACCCAGACATAGTCCTCATCAGGGCTGATCACCTCCAGTATCTTGTCCGCGAAGATCTTGTTGACAGACACGTAGGCCTGCCACAGCGTGCGGTCGAAGCGGCCGCCGAGCTCCGGCGACAGGGGCAGCATGTAATGGAACAGTGGCCACAGCTGCTGCTTGCAGAAGCCATGGTAGAACCGGGACCGGAGGTCGGCAGGGAGGAAGGTGGGCACGCAGCGGAAGCCCTCGAGGAGCTGGTGCGCCACGTCGTCGTGCTCGGCCGCCGGGACGTCGTCGCGGAGGCCGCCGACGTAGACGAACTCCATGTCGGCGCGGTCGGGGTGGGCGCGGAGGCTGTCCTTGAGCTGCAGCAGGAGGCTGTCCTCGTCCCACGAGAACTCCCAGCCGCCGCCGGGGCGCCGGGACGCGCGGATGGGGAGCTGGTTGGCGACGATGATGGCGCGCTCCCGCGGCGCGTGGGAGGAGGAGTGGTCGGACGCCGCCGACGCCGCGTCGGCGCCGTCGTCGTCGGAGCAGTCCAGGTCCGGCACAATGCCGGACGCCGTCACCACCCGCGGTATCCTGCGCCGCCCCAGCGACGGCAGTGGCTCGCCGCCACCGCCGCCGGCGGCGAGCTCCAGGAGGTTGGAGTAGGATCTTGACACCATCTCAACTTCACCAAGATCCTCAAACACTCGATCTTACCACCTCCCCGCCCACAAACTCCCACCAAGAACTCCAAAGATTCAATCGTTCAGAGCACGGAGGAATGTCCGGCAAAGGAGGCAAAGGATCCAGCAAGCAGGCAGCCCAAGCCGGAGAGAAATCTCACCAAGATTTAGCGCGGCAAGGAATCGAATCACAGAAAGGACAAACAAACTAAAATCAAAACCAAAAACAAATCCCCCTTTCCGAAAAGGATGGGCACCTTTCGGTCAAATTAATCCGCGACAGAACGAAGCAACAACATCCTCAGGTGCTCTTCCTCCCCCGCAACAGCCGGCCACTGTTTCGACAGATCGCCGCGGCACAAGAGAACAACCCCGACGCCATTTCTTGCGCCTCCATTAGCAGCAACAACAAAAAGAAGCAAAAGCAGAACAGAAACGGAGCTCCTAAAATCGCAAGAAAGAAGAAGAAGAAGAAGAAGAAGAAGAAGAAAACAATTGGACGAGGCGGAGCAAATCAAATCCCTTTTCTTGGCCAGGAAATTCTCAAAGAAGCTAGCTACTACTAGCTAGGGAGCGACTGATTCTTTGGTCGCGCGTGTGAAGGTGGCTCTTGAGGATCACAAGAGCTGGGTTTCGGGAGGCGGATCTGCTGCTATAAGTAAGAGGAGAGAGAGAGAGAGACAGAGTAGCGTTGCAAGCTGCGATTTTTCTTCTTCGTTGAGCTGGCGACTGAGCTGAGCTGAGCTGAGCAGTCTCAGCTCAGCGATACCAAGACGCGGCCTCCGGCGCACACCGATTAAAATAATCGGATTTTCGGAAAACACCCTGCGTTTTTGCTTCCGTTCTTTGGAGGACGAACCCTGCCGCCCCTGTAGAAAAAAAATGATGCTTAGTAAATTAGTATAATTAAAGCATTGTTTGGTACCAAGCCAATGTTAATTATTATAGTACCATGTTATAGTTAATTAAGCTTGCCGGCTATAGTTGTCAGATAGTTCATGCAACACCATGTTGTTTTATACTCCATACGTGTTTCCATCAAAGTATTAGAAATTAGAATCTTGTATCACGAATATTATATTTGTTTAGGATGGTAAAACTAAAAAAAAGTTGAAGTCAGATTAAGATTACCATACGTGTCAATGCCAAAATGTATCGTTTCTGTAATAAGTTAAGAGTTCTTTTTTTCTCGAAAATGCAAAAACTTTTGTGTTTCAAATATGTTAGCAAAACGCAACCGTGCAACCTAAATAAGTTAGAGGCAGGAGAGAAAGGAAGAAACAAGAAGGTTGCTAATAGAAGCAAATACAAGAAGAGAATGCTCAAATGAGGAAATTAAGGTGAATCGGAGAACAGAAATGAAAGCCTAGGAGAGTTTACTTGCTGACCAAACTAAGGCCCGTTCACAGCTGATGGTTGGGGGTAAAAACTTCCATGTATTTCATGAGCTCCTTCTCAAACTGTTAAATAGTGTATTTTTTAAAAATTTTCTATCTAAAAATTGCTTTAAAAATTATATTAATCTATTTTTCAAGTTTGCAATAGCTAATACTTAATTAACCATATACTAATGACTCATCTCGTTTTGCGTGATTTTCTTCTTCCTTTTCCTTCATCTTCAAACATTCCCTAACCCACATTTTTTATGCAGCCAGTCAAAGAAAAAATCACCAAGCTTCACCATTTAATCCTAAATGTTACTCTCTCCATCCTTATTAAAAATTTGTCTCACAAAGAATATTTTTTTAAGTGGGATTCACTATAGCTCTTTTATACCACTTTATTGTTTTAAGCATCTAACCAATAGCACTCTCGCCTCCACCTCATTTTCGCATTTCTCCTTGTTTTCTCTTCACATTAATTAAGGACATAATAGTCTTTTAACCTAATGCTTAATCTTTCTTTGACTAGCTAAAACAACACTATTTATGAATGGATGGAAGTAATTTCATTTGATGCATTGGCCCAAATTATCTAAACATGAGAGTTGAAATCATAGACACAACTATTGTACTCTTTACCTTTATTTTACAATAGAAGATTTTATTAAACGATGGAAGAAATATCCGACCTCTAGTATCAACTAGGGATGTCTATAGCTTTATATTCTTCATATTTTTTTTAGATAATGGATTATTCGGCCTTTACTTTAAAAGAAGCTACAACCACTTATTACAAAATTCTCAGTTGAACCAAATGCAAATGTGCATACTAATAAAAATGACAAGAAAAACTTTCTTAGCCTACATTAACAAAAAAAGGAGATACATTATTAGGAAGCTAGCCTATTACTAAATCTTCATCTAAAGTTGGTGAAGATTTGCATGACTGTTGTCTCCAAACTTCAGCATACAAAATGTATGAGTTTCCTGTTTTATCACACCTTTGCAGCAGGCCCCAAAACCAAAACCAATGGGTTGCCTTGAAAAATACCTGAATGAACGGTAAAATCTCCAGATTCGCACTGCCCTTAAACTTCTCCGCCTTCTCAGAGAAAGTTGATCCAAGTCATTTGCCCTTCTCTTGCTCTTTAGCACTGCAACTAACTCCTCCACTAATCTGTTTTGGTACGTAACCTGAACTTGCTCCATCATATATGTCTCATCCTCCATTAAACCATCATACTCCTCATCAGATACTGACAACCCCTCTGCTCCAGTCACACCCACCTGCATCAATGGAGCAGAGGAGCCCGCCCCTCATTTGGATTCACTAAATTTTCCATCGCTAGATTGTGTTGACTCCACCTTTCCTTCCCGTAAATTTGACTCCTCACCATATTTGCACCTTTTCCCTTTTTATCACTGAGATCATCATCAAAGTCCATATCCATAGGTACAGGTTTTGCCTCGCTATTGCTGGTCAGTTTTAAACTGGAGTCATACAAGAAAAATCCCCCAGTAAAAACCATCAATAGACCTCCGGCGATGCCCCAATTAGGACCGTCAAGAACAACACTTGCTCATACAAGCCAATGTCATACCTTCTCAGTAAACTCATATCTACCATTTTCCAGTAAACCAGAACTTGACCCCAACTTGCCCAATAATGCATTCACATGTACTGCGCTCAACTCTTTAGGTAGACCCACTAAACTGTATCCTAGACTTCCGCCGTATGACATATACTTCAATCTCATTGCTACACCTTTCGTCCTCCACTATCTCCATCAGGCATTTCAAACTTTGGTAATGCACTCATTCCCATTCCCACGACATACGTTGCCAATTCCAGCCCTAGAAGGAAAAACACTTCTCGTGCGAAGTGCTATTACATTGTCTTTCCACCTACCCAGCTTCCATTTCCCCTGAATCAACCTCTTCTACAGCTCAACTATAACATATGAGCATAGTCAAGTTCCGACCACCCATGACCTTTACCAAAAGCAGGCCTTTGGATTCACTATTTGTACTTGTTCTAACCATGCAGGAAGCAGGCAATGTGAGTCGAACCATAGCGCCTCAGCAGCGTGTTAGCGCAAAGAGCATGCCATAGGGCTTATTCACACGGTCCTTTGCAAAGAGCGACATCGTGAACACGTAACATGTTCCTCACTCTCACAATACTGTCACAGAACAACACAGTCTTCTTGCAGTGTATAGCCGCCCTTTGTGAAAACAGATAGAAACAATAAAAAACTGTTAACCAATCTGCACCCTTAACAACAAACCTTGCACTTTGAAAGCTCTTAAATCCACACTCTTTACCATCCCCCAACATCACTACTAACCTGACCCTAATCTGTCACATGCCGCTATTTCCCATCTTCCGATATCAGCATTCCACGGACCCCAACTGGTCGAGGGATAGTAGTTGCCGCTTACCTTCCCTCCCACGCGCAATCGCCCATCACCGGATTGGTAGCTACTCCAACCACCACCTGAGCCATCGCTTCCCACTGCCACCGCCTATCCCATGCATTGCCGCACACCAGCTACAACCCTGCCTAAGCCACCATTGGCACCGAAGGCACCAGAAACGCTGTTTGATAGCACGCCAACACCAGCCAATGACAGGGCTACCCACAGGCCACACCTCGTCCCTATGCATCTCCATTGCGCCTGCACAGCCACCTAGCGCTAGGCTACTACTGAGGTGCTGCGCACCCGTCACCGCCCTACCTTCCGGCGGGCAGCCTTGATTGTTGAACCAAAATAAAAAAAAACGGGGTGAGCAGCTCATCCACTGGCCAAACTCTCGTTTCCGGCCATCCACCAAAAAACAGTGTGCCCTTCATCAGCCCAATCTGCCCACAACCCACCTCCAAACTTCCTACCTCCTTCGGCCGGCCATGAGTGAAAATCTTGCCGTCACTGTCCTGCGTACCCTCTGGTGACCCAACGACTTTGCCACCGCCACCAAAAAGGCGCTTCCCCTGTTGCCACCATAGCTTCGAGCAGATACCACTGGCAATCCACCCTGAGCCAGCAAACGTGCCTTGACTAGCTCCTCCACTCCTCCCTCGACCTCGAGTATACCACCACGGTCCTCGCAAGCCATGGTTTTACCGCTTAGCTCTCTCCATCTCCAGCACGTTGGCGCCGTCTAGGACAACATATTAATTCCCTTCATATGGACACTAGCCCCCAAGACAAGCCGATTCCATGAGTTGAATACCCTTTTGGACTAAGAAAGTTTGCCCCTACTGTAAATTACCAATTTTGAATCCAGTGGTTCGCAGATATGGTGAGGCCAAGAATTTTGACAAATGATCAGATAATGCGTCAGCGACAAAAGGTTGTTAAATAAAAACTAACTGATCTAACTATAAAAGAGTAACCTTTCCTCATTTTCCAGATTGACATTACCAGCATGCGAATTAGCAAGACAGTCCTTTTCTGGATCCCTCCCAATGCGTGCGGTGGAGCCCCTGACTCTATTATGTTCATACTCCCTCTGCTCCCAAAATATATCTATCCTATTAGTGTTTTTAGAGAAATTAAGGATGGAAGCGTCTTAAACATACCCTCCATAATAGATCCGTTCTGGGAGGGTCAATCAAGACATTTAAAGCAATAATCTAGTGGTACACATCTCGATGGTCGGATGGCGATGATGGAACACTAGCATGTATGCAAGTTAGCCATGGTGACATAATGCCCGGTAAAAGTTCACATTTTTACATCATCCAGGTAGTTATGTTTAGAACAAAATTTAAATATAAAATACGCCACTATATTTTGAGGACAGATTTCGAAATATGAAACCTCATTGTACTTATTGCCTCAGCTACTACCTCAGTAGTTGAATATATAACTATTACAAACATATGCTTAGTTCAGTAGCGAACTCGCATTGACTTTGCTTAATCTGTTTAGGCCATTATTTGCAAAGATCTTATGGCTTTAGATAAACCGATACGCTACAACGACGCATAAATGTTAAGTTAGACACCTGCAATACATTAACGTGAGAATTAATTATTTACAAAACTTAAAAAATAAATTTTATTTGATCTTTTTTTAAAAAGTCTTTCAATAACATTTAATTTTTAAAAACACCTCCATCACCTTAACCGGCTTTGCAAAAAACACCGTGCCGCCATGAAAAAAAATAATTAAAAACAACGCCTTAAATCCATAAACTTATGTTAACAAACCTGCTGCCTTAAACACTTTTCAGCCCTGCAACGACCTTCCCTCCCTCTCGATTAGCCAACCATATTAATTCAAAGCAGAAGAAAACTCGCATCACGACCTTATAATGTCCCGATGGACGATCCAAATGATCAGTCTCCTGATCAGCTGCGTCACAACCAACGCCGAAGCCCCCCCCACCTCCGTTGATCTTATCCTAAACACTAGAAATTATATTAAAAAAAACCACCTCACCCTCGGATAACACATCACAACCAAAGCAGTATTACCTAAAACTCAGGCGGCTTCGTAGCAAAAAATCTTCCAACTCATAGTCGACACGGTCGCTGCCTGATGCCATGCCACGCGACGCGGGGGGCTCGGGCCCCTCCCACTGCATCTTATCTGCCGAAAGCCCCGAACATGTGACACCACGCCTCATGAGCGCACTCGCCTCCGCCCCGCCTATCCACTTGCCCCGCGCGACACGCGAGCCGATCCACGATTGACGCATCGCGACGGTGGAGGTGGACACGGCGGGGGTGGCGGACCCGTCACGCGCATCGAATTAGATCGGGGCGGAAGCCGCGGGGGTGACGCGTGGC